>AWOL01S0115286.1:8542-32753 GCA_000715115.1 Nicotiana otophora
GATCGTACCTTTTAGGTAACGAAGAATTCTTCTAGTGACTTTCAAATGGTTGGAGGTAGGAGCTTCCATGAAACTACTTACTACTCCAACCGCAAAGAGTATATCTGGTCTGGTACAAGTCAAGTACCTCAAACTTCCCACAAGACTTTTGAAAAATGTGGGATCTACTTTTTCTCCTTCATCAAACTTGGACAATTTTGTCCCACTCTCCATCGGTGTGTTCACGGGGTTGGAATCGAGCATGTTGAACTTCTTCAATATCTCTTTTGCATAGCTTTCTTGAGAGATAAAAATTCCATCCCTCCATCTGCTTCACTTCTAGGCCCAAGTAGTATGACATAAGCCATACGTCTGTCATCTCGAACTCACGAGACATATCTTTCTTAAAAGCTTCAAACAAACTTGGGTTATTACCCGTGAAAATAAGATCATCAACATAAAGACAAACAAGTAAGATATCTCTATTAGTATGAACTTTAAGGTAAAGAGCATATTCATGGAGACAACGAGTAAACCCATTCTCTTGAAAATACTTGTCGATGCAACTATTCCATGCTCGTGAGGCTTGCTTTAATCCATATAAAGCTTTCTTCAACCGCAATACTTTATCTTCATGGCTTTTGACCACAAAGACCAATGGTTGTTCAACATAGACTTCTTCTTCAAGATAGCCATTCAAAAAATCTGACTTGACATTTAGTTGATAGATCTTCCACTTCATTTGTGCCGCCAAAGAGATAAGCAAACGAATCGTCTCCATGCGGGAAACAGGTGGATAGACTTCTTCATAGTCAGTACCTTGCCTTTGCTTGTAGCCTTTAGCCACAAGTCGTTCCTTGTATCTCTCCACATCTCCATCAGCATTCTTCTTTGCCTTGTATACCCATTTAACTCCAATTGCTTGATGACCCTTGGAAAGTGTTGTTAACTCCCAAGTGTTGTCCTTCTCTATTGACTCGATCTCCTCCTACTTGGCTTGTCTCCGCCTTTTGTCTTCAACAACTTCATCAAAGTTCATTGGTTCACTATCAGCAAAGAGACAATATAAAAAATCAAAATTAGTAACTTCTTCTGTGTCCTCATAGAGCTCTTGAATACTCCCTGTCCTTTGTGGTTGTTTATTTGAACTTTCTTGAGAAGAGGGAGATGCAACATTTGTTGGAGAAGGAGGTGGAGTTGTATCCTGCACAGGTTCCATGGTCTCTGGTTCTTCTTCATTACCAAAGTATGGAAGAAAATCATATGAAGTTTCTTCCTGAGCTTCCCAGTTCCATGCCAATTCTTCATCAAATTCAACATCGCGACTTACCACCCTCTTGCCACTACTTGGGTTGTATAGCTTGTGGCCTTTTGAGCTTGTTTCATAGCCAACAAACACATGCTTGTCACTTCGATCGTCAAGCTTCTCTCTCCCTTGATATGGCACATGAGCATAGGCTATGCTCCCAAATATTCTCAAGTATTTGACACTTCGCTTTCTTCCACTCCATGCTTTTTGAGGGGTTTGATCTCTAACATTCTTTGTTGGAGACCTATTGTTCAAATAAACTGCACAAGATACAGCTTCTGCCCAAAATTCCTTGGGCATATTTTTAGCTTTTAACATACATCTAGCCATATTAAGAATCGTTCGATTCTTTCTCTTTGCAACTCCATTTTGTTGGGGTGAATAAGGTACCGTTAGAGGACGACGAATTCCATGAGATTTACAAAAGTAATTAAATTCTTTTGAAGTAAATTCGCCTCCTCTATCGGACCTTAAAGTTTTTATTTCATAGCCACTTTCGTTTTTTACAAGTACTTTGAAAATTTTAAAAGCAGCAAAAGCTTCAGATTTTTTGTTCAAGAAATAAACCCAAGTCTTTCTACTAAAGTCATCAACGAAAAGTAGAAAGTATTTACTTTTACCAAAGGAAGGTGGATTGATTGGTCCACATATATCAATGTGAACAAGCTGAAGTGGCTTGGTTGATCTTGACATGGCCTCATTTGGAAAACTCCTCCTTGCATGTTTTTCATGAAGACAAGCTTCACACAATTGATTGGGATGGCTTATTGATGGTATCCCATGCACCATGTGCTTTTCTCCTATTGATTTGAGCGCTTCAAAATTAAAGTGCCCAAATCGCATGTGCCAACATCATGATTCATCTTGCACATTAGCCTTCAAACACTTTGCATCAATTGTCTTAAGATTCAGAGAGAATAATCTATTCTTAGCCACATGCACTTTAGCAATTAGAATTCCACTTGAATCTCTAAGCCAAAGATGCATATTTTTCATGTGGATGTCATATTCCTTTTCAAGAAGTTGTCCCAAACTCAAAATATTACGTTTTAATTTTGGGACATAATAAACATCTTGAATTAACTTGTGACTACAATCTTTACATGAGATCAGAATTGTACCTATCCCTTCAATTTTAATCTTTCAGGTATCTCCAAAAGACACATTACCTCTCACCGTTTTATTGATCTCCACAAACTTCTCTTTGCATCCACACATATGATTGCTTGCTCCATTGTCCAAATACCACGACCTCTGAATGTCTGGTGGATTTTAACTACATTGCTGATGTTGTTACCGTTACTTCTTCCTCTTGCATGACCACCACGGCCTCGGCTTCGCCCGTTTCCTCGATAACTTTTTTCACCTCCATATTCCATAAAGGATGCCTGAGTTTTAAAAAGTTGCTCCAATTGCACTTCTTGTCTCCTCTTGATCTTTTCTTCATGGGCCTGTAAAGAACCCTCCAATTGCTCTACCATCAAAGAGTCTAAATCTTTAGACTCCTCAATAGCACACACCACAAAATCAAATTTAGGTATTAAAGTGCAAAGGATCTTTTCTACCACATGAACATCTTTTATGTCCTTCCCATATCTTCTTAATTGATTTACAACAGCCTTCACTTTTGAACAATAATCTGAAATGCATTCGGATTCTTTCATTTTTAAAAACTCAAAATCAGCCCTTAGAGTTTGAAGTTTTACCTTCCTTACCTTGTTAATTTCTTGAAGAGAATTTTATTAAATCTCCCAAGCTTCCTTTGAGGTGGTAGTATCTTCCACCTTCTAAAATATTGCATCATCCAGACATTGATGAATGAGCGTGAGGGCTTGTTGATCCTTCTTCCTTGTCTTTGCCAAGACATCTTTTTCATTTTGAGGCAGAGCTTTCTCATTATCGGGTTTTGCATACCCTCTATCTACGATTTTCCACACATCCTGAGAGCCAAGAATGGTCTTCATACGTAGACACCATTTCTCATAATTATATTTTGTGAGACAGGGATACTGAAAAGACAGCTTACCATTATTTGCCATGACTCTGATACCACGTTGTTGGAAAAAATAATAATCCCGCTCAGGAATAATATCCACGATAAATAATAATAACACAAGAGAGTAACAACGATACCAACTATTTTAATGGTAAAATAGAATACCCGAACGGAGCAATATAACCACTATACTATTACAACTTAGTAGTGTCAAGAAACTACTACAATCTTGAAAGAAATAACACTCTTTATTTAAAATACCTCACTACAATATTACTCACACTCACTATTTATCTCACAGACTACAATCTGTGAATTACTCTCTCTAACTTCTCTTGCTTATCTCTTATTTTGGTGTAATTGAAATTGAGAATGAAGGCCTCTATTTATAGTAAGAGATGTCATTCAACTACTACAAAGAAGATGTCTTGTTGTTGATTTAGTCCTATAATTTTTCAACAAAGTTAGACACCTCCCATTTTCTTTAACAAAGTTAGGCACCTACCATTTTCTTCAACAAAGTTGTCAACAAAATTAGGCACCTCCCATTTTCTTCCTTGTTTTTCTTTAATATAAGCCCCACAGAAGAAGATACCAATTTAACATGGTTCGGTCAATATGACCTACGCCCACAAGCGGAGAGGAGCAATTTTACTATACCTATAAGAGTACAAAAGAGAGTACAAAATTAGAGTAAATACTCTAATTAATCCCAAATACCCTAAGAGAATAACCTCACAAGACCACTCTAAAGAAATGGTTCACACAAGTGCTTCCCAACACTCAACTCTCATACAAAACACTCTTAATAAAAGAGGAAAGGAAGAAACAAGAAATGAAGACTCAAGTCTTGTTGGTGTATCTAAAATGAACTACTGGCCTTTTCTTTTATAGGCTAAAAAGCCTTGGCCTCTTAGTTGTAAAAGAAAATATACAACTTGTGCAAATGATATCCACCACACAATGCAATATTTTTGGGTCCCAAAGAATATTGCCATCAAAGTCTACACTTTTCAAATATGCTTATGCTTATGTGAGATGGACTCTATTAGTCAAAATATTGGCCATATTACACCATATTTTGGAATGACCAAGCTAATAATTTTCCCAAACTTAGACAACGTTTCTCTAAGATGCTCTTTTGAGATATCTGGGTCTAAGTTATTGAAGTACAAATTTGTATTTTTAACATAAGGACTTGACAAAACCTGGTAACTCTTTCTGACAAACACACCAACATACCTATGCCACCAATGTCGTAAGATATTCAAAAATACATTTAGAATTAGATAAGAAGGGAGTAAACAAATGATTATCTAAGCTAATCATGATTGGAATATGGAACAACTAGATGATTGCAATTGCAGTAACAAGGGATCTTATGAGATCGATTCAAATTGGACATACATATTTTAATAAACACGCAAACACTAGAGGATTGCAAAAACAACTATTTGCCTCCAACTATGGCCCCATTAAGCTTCTCTATAACAGCATTTGCAGACTCCTCGGACACAAACTGTAATGATCCAATCGGTCGTTTTGCCTTCTAAAACCCTGTTTCCCTAAATAAGAATCCTCGTATGTGCTTTTACTATTTTATGACTTGCCAGTATGGTTAGTTTGGGATTTGAAAGTGTTCGGGTTGAAATTGGAATACTTGGTTCCTTAGTTTGGCTTTAAAAGGCCAAGTTTGACTTCGGTCAATATTTTTAGAAAACGACATCGGAATCAGGATTTGACAGTTCCAATAGGTTCGTATGATGATTTTGGACTTGGGTGTATGTTCGAATCAGGTGTTAGACAACCCGGGAGCTTTTCAACGCTTAATAGTAAAAACTAGCTATTTGAAGGTTTTAAGGTTCTTTAAATTTGATTTGGAGTAGGTTTTGGAGTAATTGAGGTCTGTTTGAAATTACGAGCCAGGGAATAGTTCCATATGGTGATTTAATATTTGCACGCAACATTTGGTGTCATTCCGAGTAGTTTAAGTATGTTTCGGTGCATTTGGAGTAAGTTTGAAGAATTTGAAAATTCTAAGTTAAATCAATTTGGTTTGAGGTGTGATTCTTAGTTTTGATGTTGTTTTACATGTTTTGAGGGTTCGAGCGAGTATGTTTTATGATTTCAAACCTGTTGGTATGTTCGGGCGGAGCCCTGGGGGCCTCAGGTGTTAACCGAACGAGGCTCAAACCAATTTTGGAATTTGGAGTAGTAGCTGAAGCTTCCAGCTTCTGCTGCAATCACACCTGCGCTTGGCCAGTCGCAGGTGCGAGCTTGCATAAGCGAGGCCCAAGCCACAGAAGAGAATAAGGGGAGGACGGCCACAAGCCGCAGAAGCTGGAATTTTGGGCGCACATGCGAGCTCGCAGAAGAGGAGAAATGCGTAGGTGCGAAGGCTTTGGTCGCATCTGCGGATGCGCAAAAGCGGCCCCTTTTCTGCAGGTGCGGAGCCAGTCCAAGAGGGGGAATCTCACACCTGCGAGGAATTTTCCGTAGGTGCAGAACCACAGGTCCGGTTGTACTTCCACAGGTGCGAAAATCGCAGAAGGCAAAACCTTCATTTAAGTCCGGAGTTGCGTATTGTTAGCTCATTTTCTTCATATTTTGGGCAATTGTGGAGCTTTTTGAGAGGGGATTTCAACTAGCAACTTGAAGGTAAGTTAATTCTACCCACTTTGAGTTAAATACATAGATTATGGGTAGATTATAACATGCAAATTGTGGAAATCAAGGGTTTAGATGAAAAACCTAGCTTTTAATAAAAATTAGATTTTAACCACAAAAATGGTTATGGAATTGGATGAAAATTGTATATTTGAGTTATTGAGATTATGGGTAACGATTTCCTCCGAAAATATTCGGAATACGTGCCCGGGGTGAATTTTAGAAATTTTACCATTTTGGGTCGGTTAATTAATCTAGTACTCTAATTTCGAATTGTTAAGCATGTATTAATTATTATATATAACATTTGGCTAGTTTCAGATTTTTTTGGCATCAAATTGAGGCTTTGACGCAACGTTGTGACCGGGAAGTGGACTTTGAGACAAGGTAAGTCTCTTGTCTTACCTTGTAAGAGGGAATTTACCCCATAGGTGATTAAGTTAATAATTATTGCTAATTGTGGGGGGAAGGGGGGGGGGAGGGGGGGGAGGGGGGGTACGTACGCACGAGGTGAAGAGAGTCGGTGCATAGCTACAAATTATTCTATGTATGGGTAGTTTAGGACTCAAATCATTAATTATTTGTAAAAATTGCATCCTTTATTAATTAAAGTACTGGAATTATATTGGAAATTGTGAGAGGAAATAGTAAAAGACCAAAATTTCACATACTTGAATTTTTGTACAAATTACTTAACCGTTACTAGAAATTGTACATCCTTATGTGTTAGCCTTATAATAACTTCTCATTTCGGAGGTTCATAAGAAAATGTCCTCCTTTCTTGTAGAGCGGGCCGAACGCCTCGGCAGTATAGATACATCTATGGATCGTGCCGCACGTTCCTTGGCAGTGTACATGACACTATGGACCGGGCCGAACGACCTCGATATAAATCGTGCTTAATAATAATAATTACACTGTTCCTTGACATTCTATTGCAGCTTGTGAAGATAAATGATTAATTGGAAATTATTGAATTTGAAAGAATTATTTATTTTCGCTTGTTAAGAAAATTATTGTTATTCTAATAAATCATGTCTATTTAAATATTTATATTTTAATATTATTGACCCATTGTGAGTGTCAAAGTCAACCTCTCGTCACTACTTCTTTGAGATTAGACTTGATACTTACTGGGTACACGTTGTTTACGTACTCATGCTACACTTGCTGCACTTTTTGTGCAGGATCTGAGACAGGAGCTTTAGGTGGTCCTACCGGTGCACATCCACGTTACCCCGAGGCCTAGTGGTGAGCTGCTTTTCTGTGTCATTTTGCAGCAACTAGCGCCTCTCCTTGCATTTGAATTCTGTCTATTTTATTTTAGACAATATTTAAAATTTTTGAATAATCTACTAGATGCTCATACACGCGTGACACCAGGTCTTGGCACACACACTGGTAGAATTAGTTTTTATTTCTTCAGAACCATTCATATTTCCTTAAATCTTGCAAGTAAGAAGAGTTTGATTACTCAGATAATTATTAAAGGAATAAATATATTTTAAATTCAAAAGTTGGCTGGCCTAGCTGTGATGTTGGGTGCCATCACGATCTATAGGTGAAATTGGGTCGTGACAACATGGTATCAAAGCACTAGGTTCACGTAGGTCTGACAAGTTATGAGCTGGCCTAATAGAGTCTTGCGGATCGGTACGGAGACGTTTGTACTTATCTTCGAGAGGCTATAGGGTGTTAGGAAACTACCTTTCTTCATCTCCTATCGTGTAGTTGATGCAGTACTAAGTACCTTTCTCTTATTCTCTAACAGATGGTGAGAACGCGCTCTACTGAGGTTCCAGACCAGAGAAGAGCTGCTCCCCCTATTGTTAGAGGCCGAGGAAGGAATCCTACCCATGGTAGGGGGCGAGGGCGTCCTAGAGTAGTTCCAGTTATGCCACTAGTGGATCCAGTAGAGGATCTTATCATCGAGAAGCAGGGCGAGGTGCCTGCATCCGAGCTAGCTCCGATGGATTTCACATTCGCACTGGGATTTCAGGAGGTCATGGGCCGTATGCTGCGGTTCATGGACACTATGACACATGCCGGTTTATTTCCGGCATACCCAGCTACGTCTCAGGCGGGCAGGAGAGCACAGACCCCTATTGCATAGGCTCATGGGAAAGCAACTACTATATATTATACCCAGGTTGCCCTACCCGTGGGTGGAGCCCAGCCAGTGGTAGAAGCTACACCTGAGCCCAGACCAGCTGCGGTCGCCAAGCTGCAGAAGCTATTGGACAGATGGACTAGGCTACATCCTCTTGTCTTTTGGGGGTGAGAGACATGAGGATCCCCAGGACTTCNGATGCAGTACTAAGTACCTTTCTCTTATTCTCTAACAAATGGTGAGAACGCGCTCTACTGAGGTTCCAGACCAGAGAAGAGCTGCTCCCCCTATTGTTAGAGGCCGAGGCAGAGGCCGAGGAAGGGATCCTGCCCATGGTAGGGGGCGAGGGCATCCTAGAGTAGTTCCAGTTATGCCACCAGTGGATCCAGTAGATGATCTTATCATCGAGAAGCAGGGCGAGGTGCCTGCAGCCGAGTTAGCTCCGATGGATTTCACATTCGCACTAGGATTTCAGGAGGTCATGGGCCGTATGCTGCGGTTCATGGACACTATGACACATGCCGGTTTATTTCTGGCATACCCAGCTACATCTCAGGTGGGCAGGAGAGCACAGACCCCTATCGCATAGGCTCATGGGAAAGCAACTACTATATATTATACCCAGGTTGCACTACCCGTGGGTGGAGCCCAGCCAGTGGTAGAAGCTACACCTGAGCCCAGACCAGCTGCGGTCGCCAAGCTGCAGAAGCTATTGGACAGATGGACTAGGCTACATCCTCTTGTCTTTTGGGGGTGAGAGACTTGAGGATCCCCAGGACTTCATTGATTGGTGCAGGGACAGACTGCACAACATGATAATATTGGAGTCTCATGGGGTAGATTTTCTACTTTTCAACTAGAGGGAAGGGCCCGTAGGTGGTGAAAGTCCTATCTTCTTGGCAGACCAACAGATTCTCCTCCCATGACTTGGGATAGGTTCACCCGTATTTTCCTGGATAGGTATATTCCACCCTTCCAGAGGGAAGAGTTACAGTTTTAGTTTGAGCAACTCTAACGGGGTCAATTGTTAGTGACCGATTATGAGGCGAGGTTCTATGAGTTGTCTCGCCATACACTTATGATAATCCCTACTGATGCGGAGAGAGTACGAAGGTTTGATGAGGGTTTGCACACTGGCATTCAGGCCACTATGGCCTAAGAGGTTGAGATGAGGACTTCTTATGAGCTGGTTGTGGAGATAGCCCGGAGAATTGAGGGTGTGCGTCAGCGTAGCCGAGAGCAGGTTATGAGAAATAAGCGGTTTAGATATTCTGGAGAGTTCAGAGGTGCCCATCTGGGGGTAGAGGCCAGTTCATGATAGAGCAGTCCAGCAAGCCCCCATATCCAGCACCACCGCCTCCTCGGGGTGCTCTAGTACGACCTTATTTCAGTGCTATGCCAGAGAGTTCTTACCGCCTACCGGCTATTTATGGTTCTTCCAGTAGGTATTTAGGTCACCAGGGCCAGACTTTAGGTCAACAGCCCATCGTATCGAGGGGTTGTTTCGAGTAAGGGGATTTCAGTCATATGCGGAGATTCTTCCCCAAGCTTCGGGGTAGACCAGTGCAGCAGGGTCATCAGCCTATGATTACCGCACCAGTTGCTCCACCAACCGTCCAGCTGCCTAGAGGTAGAGGGCAGGTGGGTAGGGGCCATCCTAGAGGTGGAGGCCACCCAGGTGGCTCTCCATCTCGGTTTTATGCTTTTCCGGCCAGACCAGATGCAAAGGCCTCAGATGCTGTGATCACATGTATTATTTCTGTCTATGACAGATATGCCTCTATATTATTTGATCCAGGGTCTACATGTTCCTTTGTGTCATCTCTATTTGCTCATTTCTTGGGTGTTTCTCTTGAGCCCTTGGGTACTCCTGTATATATGTCCACTCATGTGGGCGATTCTGTTGTTGTGGATCAGATCTACCGGTCCTGCATTATTACATTCTATGGTTATGAAACTAGAGCAGATCTTCTGCTGCTTGAGTTGACTAACTTTGATATCATCTTGGGCATGGACTAGTTATCTCCAGATCATGCCATCCTAGATTGCCGTGCTAAGACTGTTACCTTGGCGATTCCAGCATTGACTAGTTTGGAATGGAAGGGTTCGTCTGTCAGTGCATCGAATCAAGTTATTTCCTTTCTAAAGGCTCGACACATGGTTGAGAAAAGATGTTTGGCTTATCTAGCCTATGTTTGGGACACTATTGCAGAGACTCTGATAATTGATTCAGTGCCTGTAGTCCGAGAGTTCTCCGATGTATTCCCTTCAGATCTTCCAGGCATGCCACCGGATCGTGATATTGATTGCTGTATTGACTTGGCTCTAGATACTCAGCCTATATCTATCCCACCGTATCGCATTTCTCCAATAGAGTTAAATGAGTTAAAAGAACAACTTGAGGAGTTACTATCCAAATGGTTCATCAGACCGAGTGTATCGCCTTGGGGTACACCGGTATTATTTATGAAGAAGAAGGATGGGACTATGTAGATGTGTATTGATTATCGCCAATTGAATAAAGTCACTATTAAGAACAAGTACCCGTTGTCGCGTATTGATGGTCTATTTGACTAGTTGCGGGGTGCTAGGGTGTTCTCTAAGATCGACTTGAGGTCGGGGTATCACCAGTTGAAGATTCGGGACTCGGATGTTTTGAAAACCGCTTTTTGGACTAGATATGGTCATTATGAGTTTCTGGTGATGTACTTCGGTTTGACTAATGCCCCGACGTCATTTATGGATTTGATGAACAGGGTGTTCAGGCCATATATTGACTTATTTTTCATCGTCTTCATTGATGACATTTTGATCTACTCGCGCAGTGACGAGCAGCATATGAAAGTGGTGCTTCAGACCTTGCGGGAATAGAAGCTATATGCTAAATTCTCCAAATGTGAGTTTTGGCTAGAGTCTATAGAATTTTTAGGGCATATTGTATCGAGCGAGGGTATTAAAGTTGATCCCACAAAGATTGAGGCAGTTCAGAATTGGCATCGTCCTACTTCGGCGACTGAGATCCAGAGTTTCCTAAGGTTAGCAGGTTATTATCGTCAGTTCGTGGAGGGCTTTTCATCTATTGCAGCACCTTTAACCAAATTAACCCAGAAGGGTACTCCATTCCGATGGTTCGATGATTGTGAGGTGAGCTTTTAGAATCTCAAGACAGCATTGACTACAGCACAAATGTTAGTGTTGCCTTCCAGTTCAGGGATGTATATAGTGTATTGCGACGCTTCACGCATTGGCTTGGGTTTCGTATTGATGCAGGAGGGGCGAGTTATTGCATATGCTTCGCGTCAGCTGAAGCCTCACGAGAAGAATTATCCGGTGCATGATTTGGAGTTAGCTGCGATTGTTCACGCTCTTAAGATTTGGAGGAACTATCTTTATGGGGTGACTTGTGAGGTTTACACTGATCATCGCAGTTTGCAGCATTTGTTCAAACAGAAGGACCTAAATTTGAGGCAGCGCAAATGGCTCGAGTTACTAAAAGATTATGATATTACTATCATGTATCATCCGGGCAAAGCAAATATAGTTGCATATGCCTTGAGTAGAAAGGCAGAGAGTATGGGTAGTTTGGCTTTTTATTTCAGTAGAGGATAGGCCATTAGCTTTGGACATTCAGTCCTAGGCTAACAGACTTGTGAGATTAGATATTTCAGAGCCTAGTCGAGTTCTTGCATGTGTTGTTGCCCAGTCTTCACTATTTGAGCGCATCAAGGATCACCAGTTTGATGACCCACACTTATTGGTTCTTAGAGAAACGATACTACGAGGTGGTGCCAAAGAGGTTACTATCGGCGAATATGGTGTTCTGTGACTCAGGGTCGTCTATGTGTTCCTAATGTAGACATGTTGAGGGAAAAGATCCTAGAGGAGGCATACAGTTCTAGGTATTCTATTCATCGGGGTGCCACGAAAATGTATCATGACCTGAGGCAGCAATATTGGTGGCGGCGGATGAAGAAGGACATAGTTGAATATGTAGCTAGGTGTCTAAATTTCCAGCAAGTTAAGTATGAGCACTAGAGGCCAGGTGTCCTACTTCAACAAATGACTATACCATAGTGGAAATGGGAATGCATTACTATGGACTTTGTAGTTAGGTTGACGCGGACCTTGCGGAAGTTTGATGCAGTTTGGGTCATTGTCAATAGGTTGACCAAGTCGACACACTTCATTCCAGTTGTGACTACGTATACTTCAGAAAGGTTGGCCCAGATTTATATTCAGGAGATAGTTCGGTTGCACGGTGAGCCAATTTCTATCATATCAGATAGAGGTCCTCAATTTACTTCACATTTATGGAGAGAAGTACATAGTGAATTGGGGCCCCATGTAGAGCTCAGCATAGCCTTTCATCTGCAGACCGACGGGCAGTCAGAGTAGACAATTCAGATTTTGGAGGATATGCTCAGGGCATGCGTGATTATCTTCGGAGGTTAGTGGGATCGTTTCTTGCCTTTGGCCGAGTTTTCTTATTGTCACTATCCAAATTCCCGCCACATGCATCGTCATAACACTTAGTCTCTAAGACTAGGTAAGCCGATTATAATAACAATTCAAGTCATTTTTTTATATATAAACCAACATCGGAAATAATTACAAATATAACAACCTCCCAAGACTGGTGATACTGAGTCACGAACTCTAACTGAATATGATCTCAAGGATCGAATACTCAATACTGTTTGATTAATAATTAACAGTACAATAAAATGGAAAGACTCTAAGGGACTGCAATGACCAAGCAGCTCTACCTTAAAACCCTGCGATCACACTTAAACTCTCTTCGAGTCCCTTATCTCCAATACCTGGCTCTGCACAAAAATATGTAGAAGTGTAGTATGGGAACACCACGGTCGGTACCTAGTAAGTATCAAGACTAACCTAAGTGGAGTAGTGACGAGGTACAGTCGAGGCACTCACTAGTCTAATAACCTGTGCAATATAGTATGCAAAAATAATAGGAAACAAATAACAATGATGACAACAATAATAAACCAGTGATATACACAGCAGGGCGACAAGAACACCATAAATATTACGCAATAAATAATAAATACAAGTATAAATTTTTCGCCTATATGTTTTTCAAATAGAAATCTTCAGGATATAATACTTTCAAATAAATCTCTTTCAAATCTCTTTCCTTCAAATAAATATCTTTCAAATAAATCTCTTTCGAATAAAAGTCACCCTCTGACAAAACATTTCAAAATTATAAAATACGGGTCTCAGCCCACTTTCATATTTTCACGGCACCTCGTGCCAATTTCTCTATTACAACCGCATGGACAATTCACGTGCCAAATATCATCATCATTTAACCACGACACCTCGTGCCGAACAATTCACATGCCAATATCATCATTATTTACTCACGGAACTTCGTGCACACATTTTATATCACAACTGCACGGACAGTTCACGTGCCAATATCATCATTATTTACTCACGACACCTCGTGCCTATACTTCATTTCATAATCCGCCTGGCAATAACCACAAGCTCCCAATTTCAACATCGATAAGACTATTATCAATTTACCAACAACAAGAAAAATTGCACAAGGTATAAAAATAAACACAAGGAAAATCACAACAACACATGAAAATTACCAACACAATAACCCCACATCATCACATATCATCCCCGACAATAGCCATCTTTATCTCTCCTATAGCCACTCTTATCACTCTTATAATAGCCTCCCTTATCCCCCCCGCCCTGACAATATCAATATCCATTATTATCGCTCCTATAGCCACCCTTATCTCTCCTATAGCTACCCTTATTGCTTCGCCCACACAATATCCCAACACACATAACAACAATGAAATTCCACCCTTATACCCACAAAATAATAACTGAAATAACAAAATAATTTACACGGAATATTATTACGGTAACATAACAAAATCAATTCATATCACAATTTGTCCAATGGGAACAACCAATTCCAAAGATATAACAAAATCAATTGCTTTCACAACAAATAGCCCAAGACTCCACACAATGTGTATAAAACCTCAAAACAACAACAGAGATGGAAAATACTCAGTATAGGGCAATGCCTTCATTAATCCAAATTATTGATAATTATATAACGCCTCGGTTTAAGCTTATTTCATTAATTATTTGCAGATGAAAAATCCATAATATAATTATTTCCAGAAAATATCAAATTTGCGGAATAGGTAAGCCTAACATTTGCGGAATAATGAAATGAAAAAATAAATTTAACAACATAACTGGGAACTATGCCGCTTGGCAAGTACAATAAACAACTATTCAAAAATACACAACAATCCCAAAACCCGGAACATCGTGAATCACAAACCGCAGAAGGAAAAATCTAGTGTCTCTATACATTAGAGTCTATCAAAAGAAAATACAGAAGATAATGGACATGGGGAAGAGTAGAAGGGGACTCCAAGGTCTGCGGACGCGACAGATATACCTTGAAGTCTCCAAAGCTGTCTCGGCTCACTGATAGTGCAGCTGATAAGGAGCACCTGGATCTGGACACAAAAGATATGTGCAGAAGAGTAGCATGAGTACACCACAATCGGTACCCAGTAAGTGCCAAGCCTAACCTCGTTCGAGTAGTGACGAGGTCATGTCAGGGCCCTACTGGTATATATATAATAAAACAAGATAGAATGAAATACCGCAGTAAAATAAAGACTGAAATTTAACAAGAATGAAATCATAGAAGGTAACAACTCAGTACGTAGAAATACAATAGTGGATCTCTAGAGATACCTCTCGTAGTCCCAAACGTAAATGTGCAGGGGGATCTCCCAAAATACCGTTCCATAGTCCCAAAGTAAATATGCAAGACAGGGGGATCTCCCGGAATACCGTTCCGTAGTCCCAAAGTAAATATGCAAGGCAGGGGGATCTCCCGGAATACCGTTCCATATTCCCAAAGTAAATATGCAGGGAGAACTCTCGAGGAACCACCTCGTAGTCTCAAAATTAAATACACAGATCAAACGATAAATACAACAGTTAATAGTAAGATTTCTACGGCTATAGTGATAAAGAACAAGGAAAAAGCAGGAATCAACTAGGCATGCTTCACAGAGTTCAAGTAAGCAGTTAAAGCACATAGACATGCGATATTAGACTAAACAGGATAGCTACACATATTGGAATAACTCAATTAAGAATGAAAATAGATTAATACTCATTAAAATGGTATAATTCAAAATAAAAGGAAAATAGGTTGTTGCTCAGTAAATAATCGGGTTTTACAACAACTAAGCCGTGTACGTACTCGTCACCTCACGTACACGGCGCTCACATATCACAATAGTTCCAAATCCTAAGGGGATTTCCCCCACACAAAGTTAGGCAAGTCACTTACCTCGAGTCAAGCTCAATCAATCCGTAAGAATGCCCTTTCCTCGATTATCCGACTCCGAATGGACCAAATCTAGCCAAACCCAATTGCATATCATGAATACAACCATAATAGATTCATCTAATTAATGAAACCAATATTTTAACAAAAATTCCGAAATTCGCCCTAAAAGGTCAATCCAGGCCCACATCTCGAAATCGGGTAAAAGTCACAAAAAGCGAACACCCATTCACTCACGAGTTCACTCGTACCAAAATTATACAAATCCGATGTCTAAATCCCAATCAAAATTCAGAGCTTCGGTTAGGGAACGTTTCCTCCATTTCCCAATTTTTCAATTCAAAATCCAAAATTAAATGGAGAAAACAACTATAGATTAATGAAATACAACCAAAAATGAGTTAGGAATCGTTACCCCAAAGCTCTCTATGAAAATCCCTCGAACAATCGCCAATTCCCGAGCTCCCAAGTCTAAAAATGAAGAAATGAATCAAACCCTCGATTTTCCCTCTTTTCTGCCCAGAAATCTCGCTTCTGCGAGCCTTCAACTGCACCTGCGGTACCGCACCTGTGGAAATTCCACCGTAGGTGAGAAAATCACTTAAGGGGGACTGAGTCCGCGTCTGCGAACAAGGGTCGCTTCTGCGAGCCCGCATCTGCGCTCCTCTTCCACTTTTGCGCGTCCGCTTCTGCGGATCTATGGCCGCACCTGCGGTACCAGCTGGACAGGGCCAAAACCGCTTCTGCGGCACCATGGCATCTTATGCGGCGCTACACCTGCGGCCCAAAGTGCACAGGTGCGATTACACCAGGTGCAATAGCTCCAGTAATTACATAAGTCCCAAACTCAATCCGTTAAGCGCCCGAAACTCACCCGAGGACCCCGGGACCTCGACCAAAGATACCAACCAATCCTAAAACACCATACGCACTTAGTCGAACCCTCAAACCACATCAAACAATGCTAAAATCACAAATCATCCTCCAATTCAAACTTAAAGAACTTGAAACTTCCAAATTCAACAACCGATGCCGAAACCAACCAAACCATGTCCGATTGACCCCAAATTTTGCACACAAGTCATATTCAACACTACAGACCAACTCCAACTTCCGGAATAGGAATCTGACCCCGATATCAAAATTTCCACTACCGATCCAAATCTCCAAAAATTTGACTTTCGCCATTTCAAGACTAAATGAGCTACAGACCTCCAAAACACAATCCGGACATGCTCCTAAGCCCAAAATCACCTAATGGGGCTAACGGAACCTACAAAACTTCATTCAGGATTCGTCTTCATGCAGTTCTGACTACGGTCTAAATTTTAAGTCTTAAACCTCCATTTAGGGGTTAAGTGTCCTAAAACACTCCAAAAACCAAAACAAAACCTCCCGACAAGTCACATAAGCAGAAAATGATACAGGAAATAGTAAATAGGGGATCAAGGCTATTACTTTCAAAACGACCAGCCGGGTCATTACAAAATTCCTTATAGATTGCGAGATATGAGCCTCCAAAGTCAGACGACGGACAACAAAAATTCCTTCTTCTCGAACGCGAAGAACAAAGTCCCAACAGCAAAATCCTTCTTCGCGAACGTGAGAGGCTATTCGCGAATGCGAAGAACAATACCAGAACTAGCAACCAGCAGCATCAAAAAACCCAAACTTGGTCCGGAACCACCCCGAAACAAACTCGAGGCCCCCGGGACCCCATCCAGTCGTACCAACCAGTCCCAATACATAACACGAACCTACTTGTCACGACCCAAAATCCATAAAGGTCGTGATGGAGACGGACACCGCTGTCAGACAAGCCAACAATAAATACTAAATAAATTCTCATTTTATTATTTTTGAAGTCATATTTGTTCCCCTCAATTAAAAAGCAGAAGATGAAGTTTACATTCCAATACAGTGCAACCCATAATCATCCCAAAACCCGGTGTCACAAGTGCATGGGCATTTACTAAGGAATTAAAAATAAAATACAGCATCTGTCCAGAATACAAATTAGAAAGGAAAATATAATATTTCTGAAGGAGACTTTGTTGGCTGCGGATCATAATACAGAATGCAGCTCACCTATGTCCCCACAATTATTAACCACACCTCTGTACCCACAAGGCTGCTAGACAAATATGTACATGCACAATAAAATGTGCAGCAAGTGCAGCATGAGTACGAACACAACGTGTACCCAGTAAGTATCAAGCCTAATCTCGAAGAGGTAGAGACGAGATGGCCGACTTTGACACTCACTATAGTTCAATAATATTAAATAATTATGAAAATAGAAATATTTATATCAACGTGATTTACAGAGTTAACAATAATTTTATTGAACTAGCAGAAGTAATTAAATTCCTTCAATTCTAATAAATTTTCAGTTTATCAATTAGCCTCATTTATAGGAATAACAATAATTCCTTAACAAGTAGAGATAATTAAATTCTTTAAATTCCAATAATTTTCAAATTTCAATTAGCTTCACAAGCTGAAATAAACTATCAAAGTATCGTGTAATTATTATTATTAAGCACGATTTCTGCTGAGGTCGTTCGGCCCGATCCAGAGTGTCGTGTACACTGCCGAGGGACGTGCTGCACGATCTATAGATGTATCTATCCTGCCGAGGCGTTCGTCCTGCTCCACAAGAAAGGAGGACATTTTCTTATGTACCTCCGGAATGAGAGTATGTTTATTATAAGATAAATTCGAGAGGATGAACAATTTTCTTTTAACAATTAATTAATTTAAACAGAAATAAGCATATGAGATTTTCATCTTTTACTATCTCTCATTAACAATTTACGATATATATCAAATAATGTAATTAAATAACAGATATAATTTATACAAGTAATTCATGCTTTAAGTCTTAAACTACTCGAACTTTAGCATTAATAGTTGCTACGCACGGACTCTCGTCATCTCGTGCGTACGTAGCCCCCACAATTAGTAACAATTATTAATTTAATTACCTATGGGGTAATTTTCCCCTCACAAGATTAGACAAGAGACTTACCTTGTCTCAATGCCTACTTCCGATCACGATGTCGTGTAACAATCCCAATTTGGTGCCGAAAATCCGAAACTATCCAAAAGTTTTATGAAATAATTTATACATGTTAAATAATTCAAAATTTATCTATTAAATAAATTACCCTATCCAAAATGGTAAAATTCCTAAAATTCACCCTAGGCCCACGTGCCCGAATTTCGGAAATTTTCGGAGGGAATCGTTACTCATAATATCAAGAACTCAAATATACCATTTCCATCCAATCCTATAGTAATTTTCGTGGTTAAAATCCAAAAATATCAATTTCTAGGTTTTTCTTCAAAACCCCAAATTTCTACTAATTTTCATGAATTTGCACGCCTAAATTCGTATATAAACCAAGTATTTATGTTGCAATAGGTAGGAATCACTTACCTTGACATAAATAATGAAAATGGAACTCCGAAATCGCTCCTAGGTCGGCTCTCATGGAGGAAATGGGATAAAATGAGCCAAACCCATTTTTTCAAACTTATACACTGCCCAGGCGACCCTTCATCGTGTTCGCGAGACCCCCATCGCGTTCGCGATGAACAAAATTCTCAGAAACCATTTTCAATCTCTTCTCAGATAGCCTCTAGTGTAATGGTCATAATTTTTTGTACCAAACTCCAAATCACAAATGGTTAGCCTTTGTGGAAACTAGACATCAAGGACTATAACTTTCATATGTTGATCATCTCCCAATTCCTTATAGATTTTGAGATATAAGTTGTCAAAGTTAGCCCTGTGAAATACAAATTTCTTCATCTTCCTGGACAGCCTGTAGTCTACCAGCCATAACCTTTTCTACACAAATCAAAATTCTCAATGATTTACCTTTATGAAAACTAGACACAAAGGGCTACAATTTTTATTTTTTGATCATCTCTAAATTCCTTATAGATTGTGAGATATGAGCCTCCGAAGTCAGACCTGCGGAACATAAATTTTCGTCTTCGCGAAGGCGAAGAACAAAATCCCA
Organism: Nicotiana otophora; assembly: GCA_000715115.1. NCBI lineage: Eukaryota > Viridiplantae > Streptophyta > Magnoliopsida > Solanales > Solanaceae > Nicotiana > Nicotiana otophora. The sequence goes on from AWOL01S0115286.1 coordinate 28,013, forward strand.
GAAGCCAAATCCTTCTTCGCTAACGCGAGAGGATCCTCACGAACGCGAAGAACAACACCAGACACCAGCATCAGCTATTGCAAAACAGCCCGAAATGATCCAAAACCACCCCGAAACACACCTGAGGCCCCCAGGACCCCGTCCAATCATACCAACCAGTCCTATAACATAACACAAACTTGCTCGAGGCCTCAAATCACATAAAACAACATCGAAATCATGAATCGTACCCCAATGCAAGCTTAATGAACTTTAGAACTTCAAACTTCTACATTCGATTCCGGAACCTATCAAATCACGCCCGATTGACCTTAAATTTTGCACACAAGTCACATTCGATATTACGGACCTACTCCAACTTCCGGAATCGGAATCCGACCTTGATATCAAAAAGTCCACTTCCGGTCAAACTTCTCAAAAACCTTCAAATTTCTAGCTTTAGCCAACTTACTCCAAAATGACATACGGACCTCCGAATCCACTTCCTGATGCGCTCCCAATTCCAGAATCACCATACGGATCTATACCCATACTCGGAATCCCAAATGGATATCGATAACCTTGAAATGCACTTCAACCCAAATTTATGGAATTCTTCCAAAATGCTTACTTCCACAATTGGTGCTGAAATACTCACGGGTTATCCAAAACCCGATATGGACATACGCCCAAGTCCAAAATCATCATACGAACCTGTTAGAACCTTCAAATCCCGATTCTGATATCGTTTACTCAAAAATCCAACTTTAGTCAATTCTTCCAACTTAAAGCTTCTGAAATGAGAATTTTCTTTCCAGAACAACTTTGAACTTCCAAAATTTCAATTCCGACCACGCGTGCAAGTCATAATACCTGAAGGGAAGCTATTCGTGGCCTCAAACTGCTAAACGACACGCTAGAGCTCAAAACGATCGGTCGGGTCGTTACATTCTCTCCCACTTAAACATACGTTCGTCCTCGAACGTGCTAAGGACTGCTCTAGGGTTGTCCGAAATTACTGTTTAATACCTCGTGCACTTACCCGTGCTGCCACAACTCAGTTGAGTACACTAGCTCAAGCCAGTCTAAAGATTCTCCCTTTTTACTTGGCCAAATAAGCCTTAGAGTCCAATTCTAACATCCGAAATTCTCTGCTAGGCATGTTCCCATCATACGAACACCGTATCAATTACTACACGATGCATCGATACATGATTGCATACCTTTGCTGAATTCAGACTATGCACTGCATAACTCGCATGACCATAATAACATCCTCTGATAACAATAGCTGAAATTCCACAAATCTGATGCTCACAATGCACCTCATGACATATATAAGTCTTGTTCCAACTCTTGCAATACCGCCACGACGGAAGAGATGTGTAGAAATTCATAATCACCTGCTGAATCAATCAAATCATGGGGTCTCCCCTCCTGACAAGGACCATTACCTCCTTCTGAACTGAATAACGATATTTGTTCCTTATTATACCTTATATAAATCCGATTGTACTTATTTCCGGTCCAATAGTCTCGGCTCACCTAGTATAAGTTGTTCGGGCAATAAGCCACCGCAGACGCTGCCAAAAGTCTTATATGGTGCCACAATGTGCCAATAAGCTACAAACCCGAACGTGATACCTAAGGAAAAATGAACTATGGAAAGGATTACTCAATCCACGTAACTAATTAGGCAACCGAAAAGGTGTCATGAACCTTTCTCAGAAAATGGGACACAAAACACACAAAATAGAATATAGGGGATTATACTCAACATCACACTATTGTGGCATGCAACCCGATCCACACATGATAACGTTGCGGCGTGAAACCCGATCCAAACAACATACCCGCGGTGGCATGCCACCCAATCCGCACAAAAAAAATCTATAAGAAAATACTTACCGAGCTAGAATGCTCATTACTACAAAATATCTGAATATCGGACACAAGCACTCTCAGTGCATAATATCATCCCTGGAAGGACCGACAACGCCATATGCTACAAAATTCAAGAACAACTAAGGTGCGATATATGATCTTAATCTCGAGAGCCATCCAGCTCACATGGCACCATCGCTAAGCGGAACCTCAACACATAAGAAATTTATCGACCTATTTCACAACTCACATGGCATAATATAGTATTACATGAAATAACCGACGACGAAACGACATCCAACGTCTGAATACTCCTCCATAGGGAGCGCTTATGCTAAAATGAACACATTCGGCCTGATATAGAGCCTATATTCATATTCAAATCCATCCACGGATCTCAAGCCGATTATGATCGCATCGTACTAGGCTAATAACCTTTCAAGGATCCATAATAACCCTTTTCCCCATAACATACAAGAATAGCCATCATAACCGGAACAATACTTCCACAGTCCATAACCAAATAAACTGAGCGCCCTCTAGGCATAAATTCTCGAATCGGCGATATTACCACAATCTTCATACTTGGTTTCAATATTCACTCAATCAAGTGACTACATGTCACTCTTACACAATCTTTCCGTGAGACACGCTCCCACGACCTTCCGCACCAGGTAACAAGTCTGCTCAACCATGCTACTAGTCACACTAATGTTGTAAAGCATATCAAGAATCCACAATTCAATACACAAGATCTCTTACACCTGACATCGACCTTAGATGATGCCGAAAACAATACCATCTTACTTTAAACATCTAAATCCTTTTCCTGGTCATCCAAGCTCATGACATCCTTTTTCAACACCGAACCGAAATCGTGAATCCTCAACTTTCGAATCCCATGCTACTTAGTGCACTTAACCACGCCAATGCGCAGGAGTATAAGAATTCCATCATAACTCTTGAACCATTAATAGGGTAAACACTTAATCATATAGAAACCATCTTCTTAACTTATTTCAAGAGAACCATTGCAACACGTGACCGAATTCCCATATTCGTAGAAACTACCCGCCTCAAGTAGCGGTCTAAACCACCATAAATCTTATGGGATCCCTCTACACATAACATGTCATAATACTTGAATTCCTCCAAATAAAATCAATTACGGCGGCCTTCAAGCCTCGCAAGTACCGCCACAAATCACATATATAATTCAATGCGCTGAAGGAACTAATCATTGCCACCATCGTGCCGATTCAACCATTGTTAGCCGATCCGTCTTTTCTCAATTTACTCTCAACTTGCTTTAGAAATAATAATATCTCCATTCATTATATCACGAACCCAAATTCGCACTCATCCCAAGTGACCTTATTTTACGAGACCACGCTATTTCAAAACCCACTAATTTTCTCGTATCCCTTCTTATGCGCACTTTTTACATTTTCAACTGGTACATCCATTCTGATACTTCTTTTATGAATCCGAAATTATTTTCTTCCGTTTCTCTAATGATACACCACAACCTATAGATAACGCAGAGTACTCCAAGCCCCGTTTCATAATCTGCTGCAAAAGCTCGATACTCAACCATACTATAGACTCGAGATCCTTAGACACCACACTTATAAATTTTTGAATCCACTTGAACCGTTATTGAGAGTCACTTGCTCTGACTTGTTCCCATACATGATTAACTCCAAGGCCCTGCTAGCACATGGACACTTTCTCAAGGAAACACCCAACTGTCTCACTTTCCCTGTGCATTACATCTACACGAAGCTTAAACTCTGAGTCTTCCCAAAAACCTGAATATGAATTGATAAGGCCAAATATGGCACACATTCCCCAAATCCTTTGCTCAAATTACCACTGATGTTTTCCTTCCTTAGTCGTAATGGCCCACCAATACACCGATAACCAGAAACCGCACAAGTTGACACTACGCAATCCAATCATAGACAGTGGAGCTCTCCCACTTAGCTTGAAGCTACAAATTACAAAATTCTGGAATCCACCAAGATTCTTTCTTCATTGTCGACATGATCCTGCACACGCAACTTGCCAAATTTCTTGAAATTCTTCTATTACCCTTTAATAAACACTCCGAACCACTAGCCACATTTACATATTAAATATCTTACCGGGTAGCCAGTAGAAGTTTTTGCAGAAGCTTCGTTAATACTACACAACCACTAACCTGCTCACATGAGATAAACCACCTGTGGAAATTACATGCCGACATATTCCAACATCGCTGCACTTGGTGAAAATACTACGAAATCAGTAGATCATCCTCAGTCCAAGCTCATTCACCAGCTGCACTAGTCCGTTCACTCCTCATGAACGTCAACTAAAGGTGAGACAATATATTCTAATCCAAAGTCATGTTGTATCATTCTTCATATCACGCAACTCCTTCCTGTTGTATCCAATCTTCCTCAATATAGCAGCTAATATTATAACTTAAGTCCGTAGACCTAGTCACTGTCTATTTTACATCCCAAATCACTCCAAACATTCCTCAAGACGTGTAATCATCTTACCACGTAACCCATGTGCTACCTTGACACTCTCCCACTTTGGTCAACCATCTCCTTTAAGCAACTACTCTGCTTCTGTTTTCTTACACTTGGCCTTTTCGGAACCTAACCACCGTCCTTCCTTATCCTTCGCTGCCCAGTTGTTGCCTTAACTCAAAATCCATCTCTATAGCACTTGAACCAATAGCTCGTTACCAGCTTTAAACCTTTCTGACGATCATCCTTCTCGAGACATCAATACTAGGAATGCTGCTTCGATCCTGAATCACTGCACACCGCAATCTCTAATGACTGCTTCCCCTATACCAATTCCTAACACCCCGCCATGAAGG
>AWOL01S0115297.1:0-14817 GCA_000715115.1 Nicotiana otophora
CCTCCAGTTGGGTCGTGATAGCAACCCGAGTGGCTTTCGCGTTCGCGAAGGGCCTGCCGCATTCGCGATGTGCATCAGCCCGAGTGGTTTTCGCGTTCGTGAGTCCATCTTCGCCTTCGCGTAGAAGAATGACTGACCCCTCCCCCCAAGTCCCTAAAGCTTCGCGTTTGCGAATGGTAAGGCCCCCATTGCTTTGCATTCGTGACCCGGCTACCGCGTTAGCGTTTAAGAAAATCACCCTGCCCCAGTTTACTCTTCGCGTTCGCGAGAGTACCTCTGCGAACGCGATAAAGGAAACACTATATAATAGTTGAAGCCAAAAACCAGATTTTTTTCTAAGTTTCAAAACACCCGTAGCCTATCCGAAACTCACCCGAGCCCTCGGGGCTCCAAACCAAACATGCACACAAGTCCTAAAAACATCATACAAACTTGCTCGCGCGACCAGAACATCAAAATAACGCATAGAACTATGAATCAAACTCCAAATCAAATGAAATTTTCAAGAGAACATAAACACTTCTATTTTCACAACCGAACGTCCGAATCATGTCAAATAAACTCTGTTTCTCACCAAATTCGACAGACAAGTCATGAATATTATAGTGGACCTGTACCGGGCCCCAAAACCAAAATACAGACCCGGTATCAACAAGATCAAACATCAGTCAATTCTAAAAATCATTAAACTTTTAACCTTTTAATATTTCAGCTAAATTCCATATCTCGGGCTAGGGACCTCGGAATTCTATTTCGGGCATACGTCCAGGTCACAAATTACGATACGGACCTATCGGGACCGGCAAAATATGGATTCGGGTCTGTTTACTCAAAATGTTGACCAAAGTCAACTCAAATTAATTTTTTGACGCAAAAATTCTTATTTTTATCAGTTTTTAACATAAAAGCTTTTTGGAAAAACGCCTAGACTGTGCACGCATATTGAGAAAGGCTAAAACATGATTTTTAAGGCTTCGCATCACAGAATTAGGTTTCAAAACATGAGATGACCTATCGAGTCATCACACCTAGTGATTAAAACAGATCAAAAACAGGATTTTTCCCATTTTTCACAAACCCTCCATTAGAACTCGGTTTAAGGGCGATTTCAAAGGAGTTTTTCACGATTTAAAACTAGATAAGTGTTCTTTATCATATAGTGATTATATTTCATAAATTCATGTCTATATTCGTTATTTATTTCGGAATTAGATGGATGAAATTGGGATTTTTAAAAAATCTTCCAAAAATGTAAAATGAAGATTTGAAAGCCAATCTAATGTAGGATTCGATAATTTTTGTATGGTTGAACTCGTATCAGAACGGGTGTTCGGTTTTCGTGAGTTTTTCGAGATTCGAGATGTGGGTCCCACTGTTGATTTTTAAAATACATTTCAGATTTTAATCCGGAAAATTAGTAAATTCATATGGAATCAATTCCTACGATTTGTATTGAGTATATTGAATTGTTTATGACTAGATTTGAGGATTTCGGATACGAATTCGCGAGGCAAAGGTTTATTGAAATCTTGAATTTGGTTGCAAAGCGAGGTAAGTGTCGTGGTTAACCTTGACTTGAGGGGAATGGAACCCTTGAATTATTTGTTACATGAATTTTATGTGTAACGATGTATAGGAAAGGTGACGAGTGCCTATACTTTATCAAATTAATTGTTTGAATAATTATTTAAAAATCATAAATTATTTTAAGACACGAATTAATTGTTATAATAATTATTTATCTCATATTCCTTGTCAAATATAAATTCTTGGATTCATGCAATATTTGTTACATGCTTATTTGATTTATGTGTCTTAATTGCTACTTGACATTTAGCATATTAAATATTAATCTGCCTATTTTCTCCCTGATATTTCCACAATTAATTCTACTTGTCATTACATGTTTCTTGAATAAATAATAATCATTGTATGCTTTGTTGCCAAATAAATTCTTATTGAATGTGGTATTTATTGGAGTATTTTTATTACAATTAAGAGTTGTTAATTTATATTGTTGGAACGGGTTGCACGCCACAACGGAAATGAAAAAGAATATATTGCGGGATCGGGTTGCACACCGCAACAGATTACATTTTAAGTTTATATTGTTGGAGTGGGTTGCATGCCACAATGGAAATTTATTGAAAAATTATATTATTGGATTGGGTTGCACGCCACAACGAAAATTGATTGAAATAATAATTGGTTATGACTGCCAAATTGGCTTCAACTGTTGAAATAAGTTACATGTTTTATTTCTATCATTGTTGTTATTACTATTATTGCGTACAGGTTAATGTAAATGACCTGACTTAGCCTCACAACTACTTCATCGAGGTTAGGCTCGGCACTTACAGAGTACATGGGGTCGGTTGTACTCATACTACACTCTGCAATTCTTGTGCAGATTTTGAAGTTGGTCTCAGCGGCGTACCATAGACTTGCTCGGATTTCAGCTACCCAGAGGAGACTTGAGGTATAACTGCATAGCGTCCGCAGTTCTGAAGTCCCCTTCTACTTTATTTTAGATGTGTGCTTTCTTTAAGCCAACTTTATTTTATTCAGACCTTTGTTTGTATTATTCTAGAAGCTCGTGCACATGTGACTCGAGTTCAGTATATATGGATTAAATAAATAAGTCTTAATACATTGGGCTAGCCCATTTAATTTGGCTAAAGTGATGAGCCCGCTTCATTAAGCCCAATATGTCATCTTCCTAGAGGCCCAGTTTGGTGCCACGTGTCAAATGACGTGGCACGCCAAGTCAAACGAAAGAGCTAATAGGATCGTGCCACGTGTCAAAATGACAAGGCATGCCAAGCCAAATTGAATGGCCAATGAAATCGCGCCACGTGTGTAAGTGACATGTTCTGGCCAATCAAATGCGTCCTTGTCACACTTCAATTTGATTGGTCGGAAAGAGTTTGTTCTTACCATAACTTTACCCTCCCATAACTATAAATAGGGGTCGTCATAACCCAGAAAAGAGACCAAAAGTTATAACAAGAAGCAAGAGGGAGCTCGTGGATCAAACGTTGCGGATTTCTCTAAAAGCTACAAGCATTCAAGTGTTCTAAGGATTAAAAGATCAAGACGAAGATTCAAGAACAAGCTGCAAGCCCTTGGATTAAAAATACTTCAAGATCAAGATTAAGCTTCAAGCACTTGGATTAAAATAAAATAAAATTCAAGATTAATCTCGAATGCTCTTTTATTTACTATTGAAAAGAAGAATCAGAGGATTCATAGAGATTGTAAGACTTAATTATTTGAAATAAAATACTACGATGGTTGCGATATTTTTGATCTTGATTTTATTTTCTCAACGCAATTTATTGTCTACAAATTCTGGCATGCCCAGTGGGACAATCTCTACGTCTCATCTTAACTTCTCAATCACCAAAGTTCAAGAACATTGAAATGGCTTCAAAGAAAATCAACTCCAGTTCAACTTCCACCAAGGCTGCTAATTCCAGGTTCTATGCTGATATGAAAAACATCCTCGATGTTACTTTTGGAAACTTTGGACCAGTAATGAGGAGCAATGCAAGCTCGTTAGGACAACAAGCACCCTATGTGCCATCCGTATCAACCCCTATTTTGGATCTTCATCCTCAAAAGGAGCAAGATCTTTCACAAGTACACCCGAAGGAGGAAGCGATGTTGCTAAAATGATCAAGAAAACTCTCTTTGCTACTTGAGCAGGATGATGACACCAAACGAGCTGAATTATTCGCCAATTGAAAAGTTGTGTTTGGCTCTAGTCTTCTCAATTCAAAAGTTGAAGCACTACTTTCAAGCTCATGTTGTTTGTCTTGTTTCTAGAGAAAATCACATCAAGTTCGTGATGTCAAAACATGTCCTTAGTAATCGACTAGCAAGGTGGTACCTCCAGTTTCAACAATTTGAAATCGTATACATCCCTCGAAAGCTATAAAAGGACAAGCATTAGCGGATTTTTTGGCAGAGCACCCTATACCCGATGATTGGGAGCTAACTGACGAACTACCTAATAAGGACGCAATGGTCATTGAAGTTCAGCCTCCATGGAATATGTACTTTGATGGTGCTGCATATCGCAGAGGAGCTGGTGCTGGTGTAGTATTTGTCACTTCTCAAGGTAAAGTTCTTCCCTACTCTTTTACGTTGACGAAACTCTTCTCTAACAATGTTGTTGAGTATCAAGCACTAATACTTGTGCTTGAAATGGCTGTCAAAATGAAGTGGTTGCAATTGCAAGTTTTTGGTGACTCTCAGTTAGAGGTCAATCAGCTTCTAGGTAGTTACAAGGTCAAGAAGCCTCAACTACGCCCATATCATGATTACGCGAAAAACTTAATGGGGTGGCTCGGTGATGTGACTATTCAGCATGTGCCAAGGAAAGAAAATAAGAAGGCTGATGCTTTAGCTGCCTTAGCTTCATCTTTAATCCTGCTTGATCAAGCACAAGTTATGGTCTGCCAAAAGTGGGTAGTACCGCCGCCAAATGAGGAAGAAGGTGAAGAAAATGAACTCAAGCATCTTGTCACTGTTTCTGAAGTTGAGAAAGAAGAATGGCGACAACCCATTATCGACTACTTATGCTATGGGATACTTCCAGAAAATCCGAGGAGAAGGACTGAAATTTGTCGTCGTGCGCCTCGCTTCTTTTACTACAAAGATACTATATACAGAAGGTTATTCGAGGGAGTACTCTTGCGATGCTTAGGGGAATAAGAAGCACTCCAAGCTTTGCAAGAGGCACATTCTAGGGTATGTGGGTCACACCAGTCTGGTCCAAAGCTCCACTTCCATAAAAAGGGATGGGATATTATTGGCCAACGATGGTAAAAGATTGCTTGGACTACGCTCGAACATGCAAGGCTCGTCAATTCCATGCGAATTGTATTCATCAACCTCCTGAAGTGTTGCACCCGACTATGGCATCCTGGCCATTTGTCTCTTGGGGATTGGATGTTGTTGGACCACTACCAAAGTCCTTTGGTGGGCACCTATACATCTTGGCTACAACTGACTACTTTTCAAAATGGGCTGAAGTCGTTGCTCTTAAGGAGGTAAAGAAGGAAAATGTTTCAAGTTTCATCCGAGTAAACATAATCTATCGCTTTGGAATTCCTCTTTACATAATAACGGATAATAGAAAGCCATTCGATAATAGGTTGATGAAAAAGATTTGTGATCTCTTTGGCTTCAAGTAACGTAACTCTTCAATGTACAGTGATGCCGCTAATGGTTTGGCTGAGGCATTCAACAAAACTCTATGCAACTTGTTTTAAAAAGTCGTCTCCAAATCCAAATGTGATTGGAATGACCGTATGGAAGAAGCTATGTGGGAATATAGGACAACTCACCACACGTCAACACAAGCAACACTATATGCGCTCGTTTATGGAGTTGAAGCCGTCTTGCCACTCGAGCGTCAAATACCTTCATTACGATTAGCTATTCAAGAAAGCATCACTGATGAAGAAAATGCTCGACTTCGATTAGTAGAGTTGGAGGCTCTTGATGAGAAAAGGTTGGAATCTCAACAGAGTCTTGAATGTTATCAAGCTTGATTGTCTCGCGCCTTCAATAAAAGAGTTCACCCAAGATCCTTTTAAGTAGGAGATAAAGTCCTTGCCATAAGAAGACCCATTATTACTTCCCATAAACCTATAGGAAAGTTCACTTCAAAATGGGATGGGCCATATGTCGTGCAAGAAGATTATTCAAGTGGGGCTCACAAGCTGGTTGATGCAGATGGCATGAGAATCGGCCATATCAATGGCAAGTTTTTGAAGAAATATTATCCTTGAAATTGTAACGCTCCTTGATGCATGAGCCTAAACTGCACGTTCCTACACTCCTGGACCGCATGAGTCTAAACTGTGTACGCCCCAACCAAACAAAAAGCGTTTTCTAGGTTGAAAACCTCAAAAGAGGCGGCCTAGGCAAAAGTTAGGACAATAAAAATAGATCTGCTAGGTTGAAAATGTTGAAAGAGGCGGCCTAGGCAAAATTTATGGCATAAAAATAAAATCCACCCATTCTGAACTACGGTATGACTTGATCATCTTCACAGAGGTACGTAGGCAGCTTAGAGTTTCATTCTGAGTTCAGTTGCATAAGTTCAAAAGATACATAATCCCCTAATCGTTTTCCAAATGAAGTATGATGGGATTAATCCATTCAATCGGCACTTGAAAATCAAGTTGAGATACCATTCTTCTGTTAAACTTTGGATCCCATTTGATTTAAAGGGAGCAAGCCTCTGTGGTAAATTGGTATCTTCAATGGAATGATTTTAGTCTTTTAGGAGGCTACAAAGTATTTGCATTGAAGTATGGGGATCCCTATGTCTTCATGTTCATATGACCTTCAAGTTTGTTGGTCTTCATATCCGCTCTCTACCCTAGGAAAAAAAGGAAGAGAAGAGAGGCATCAAAAGGGAACACAAGTATAAGAAGGAAGGTTACTTGGCACAACGTTTCAAATTCAGTGAGACTTGAACCCAAGATATTTAGTGAGAATGTATATCTTGAATTTCTATTGATATCAAGAAAATCGTCCTGTGATTCTGAGGCTTCCATACGAAAACATAAAGGTTTTGGCGAAGTCGAGCCAATTCAAAACTATCGGTATATCAAATTCTGATGTTGATTTCGAAATATTATCTGAAACTATCACTAAGGTATTAAATCCTACATTTTGAATATGTTTTATATTTTGAAGTCTTGTTTTCAAAAAATCAAACGGTTCGTGATTTCAACGTTCCTACATCAAGATATAAGAGTTTTGGTGAAGTCGCGCAAGTTTGAAATCGTCAGCATGTCGGAATTTTAAGTTGAATTCGAAATATTATCTGAAACTATCCTTAAAGTATTAAATCCCACGTTTTGAACATGTTTTAGATTTTGAAGTCTAGTTTCCAAAAAATCAAACAGTTCATAATTTCAACATTTCTACGCCAAGATATGAATTGTTTGGTAACACTGCGCAAATCTGAAATTTTCAACATGGTGGAATCTAAAGTTAGTTTCAAAATATTACCTGCAGCGATTCAGAAAGTGTTTGATTCCGAATTTTGGATATGTCTTAGATTTTAAAGTTTAGTTTCTAAAAAATTAAATGGCTCATATTTTTGACGTTCTCACATTGAGATATATATCTCCTACCACAAAAGGTACAAATATGGTGAACAATATTATCCTCAAAGAAAAGGGAGGATGTACCTCCAAAAACAGAGAACTTCGAGACATGAACGCCAACGACGTTTAAAAGAAAGCCATGTTCAATCAAGGGGATATCAATACATCATGATAAGCAAAGAACTATTGATATTAAACCACAAAGACAAAAAGGGGACATTGAAGAAAATGCATGATATAAAGTAAAATGGATAGAGCTTTCATTTCTAAGAATAGCCACTAGTTAATCCAATGCAAAAAAAAGGAGGCAAATTAAATACTCTATATAGACTAATCTAATCATAAATTGTAATTGACCAAGTGTTTAAGGGTTGCTTCTAGGTGTTGTTTCTTCATCTCCACGTCGTCCAAGTCATCAGCAGTTGCCAAGGAAACATCAGAACATCTACGGTACTCCTCTTCAGCAGATGAGACTCTAGATTCAATCTCTTTAACCTCTTTCTTGGCAACACCTTGAAGAGGTCTTAACTGTTTCACCTTCTCCTTGGCCTCTTTGAGAGACTGACTAGCAGTAGACAATATCTCGGCCTTTTCCCCTTTCTCAATCAAGACAAGATCAAGTTGTTCCTTGGCGTTTTAAAATGACTCTAATTTTTCAACATCCACAACCTTGTCAGAAAGAGTTGACCGTGCCTGGTCATATGAAGTGGCAAGCTCAAAGAAAGACGTCAATAGGCCTTTTAGAAGGGAAATATCCACACCCTTTCCGTCCATCTCCTCGAGAATCACTTCAATCTCAAATTGAAGAGAAGAAGCATTGTCTACGGTAAGGTCCTTGAGTTTGGCATGAATTTTAGCCCAGACATTTAGAATGAAATCCTTGCAAAGAGTCAAGACAACCTTTCTTCCATCAAAGATAGACATGGTTGGTGTTGATCGTTGGTGAAATTTAGGCCCCAATTTCGCTCCAAGAGTAGGAATGGAAGTCTCCTCTAGGTCTGACTTAGGTATTGGAAGTGATTTCCTCGAGTCAGGCTCCGCCACAGATTTGCTACTACCTTGGGGCTTGCTTTGGTGGGACGCCATTGAAATGTGAACACCATTTGCATGCATAGAAAATGATATACGGTTAGTTCAATTACTTGGATATTATAAAATAATTTGAATATTTTAATCATTACTTCTTTGATGGTCGTCAAAGTCCTTGAAACACTACCGATGCTGTCAGTAATCTCGACTACACCCAAATTAGCATCTCCTTGTTTGTTTGAATATGGCTTCACCCGCTTGAAGTTTTGATCTCCATGACTACTATCACTCTCGTTTTGGGACGGACGTTTGTTGGAGGTAAGAACAATAGTACCTAATGGAAAGGAACCCTCATTGGCTTGATGAGCCTGAACATGTCCATTCTTTTGAACTTCTTTATATGGAGGTCCCTTAAAGTCGCATGGTACAACCACTTTGGATTTTAAAGTAGGAGGTTGGCCCTCCCTGTTATGCTCTTGAGGCATGATCTCTAAAGGCGTAGCAGTAACTGGCCCAGCGATATTCACCAAAGATTGCAAGTGGTTTTCAAGGAAGCATCCATGCATTCTTTCCCACCAAGACTTATAATCGGACGAGACATACTTCTTCATTTTGGGCATAATAGGGGAAAATGTGGCCTTTGACCAACTTTTAGACCAAACACAAATTCGCAAACGTTTCAATCCTTTGTCTAAAGAGCACTCATGAAAATCTTGATCTAAGCAACCGGGGATGTCTTTATAAAAACCAAATTGATGACTGAAACGATCAGTGCTATAAGGCTCCACGATGAAGGTCGATCCATTTCTCAAAGGAAGGTAATTAGAGCGAATACTCATAAAATAATTTGACTTGGACTCTTCCCCATTGCCATCATCACGATAATAATACGGTTGAGGATTGCTTGGAATTGTGGAAGTCCATACGACACTTTCTCCTCCATGAATACATTTTATCGCGTCATCATTCCCATAATATCTCGTTGTTCCCTCACATGAGTATATGCCATCAGAGGAATAGCCAGCCTATTTGTTAGACCAAAATGAGTCTTGAAGTAGCAGGCTAACCAACCATACACATAATGAATTGGGAAGTAAACTCTAGAAGAATCGAGTGGTGAGCCATTTGAAATTGTGTTTAGTCCCCTGTAAATGCTAGCTAAAACTGGAACGCCGAGGTTAATTCTTTGCCCACACGCCAGAAGTACTGCAATCTTGAAAGTCTCAGATCGAATAAAGTCGCCTTCTTTTGTAGGGAGCACAAAGAAACATAACCAGTATGATAGAAAGGCAGCCAAGAATTCTTCGTCTTTCTTGTCACTTCCAACGCCAAGTTTAACAAATAGTGCATCTTCAACTTCCGACCAATTGACCATTTTACCTATGGCTCCAGTAGGGTTGTGTGTTGATTTGGGACGAGCTGACCTTTTTTATTTTCTCGCTGGAGGTTATTCATACTTTAAAATATTTTTGCTCCAAAACTCGATCCATCTTCTTATAGGGACGTTATGATTTTTAGCGTTTCTCTCTCGGAGTTGGTGATATGCATCAAGCAATTGCTGATAGGCTTGTGGAAGGAACATTTTATCCTTGTCATAACCACCTGTAAGTTCTCGAGTATTTGGAATAACTTCCTCATAAGGAGATCCCATTAAAGACAGACCCCCAATAGTGCACAAATCCCACAGGAATGTGGATAACTCTCCAACTGAGGTAAGCAACGTGTTTGTAAGAGGACACCAAGCCTCACAAAAGGCTTGTATGATACTTGTTGAATGATCATAAGTAAACAATGAGGCATATACAATATCATAAATATTGGTGGCCCTCAATGCTTGATGGTTCCTACTGAGAACATCTTCGGTCCACTCCCAATAGCCGGGGATATAATGAAATTCTCCACCGAAAGTTAAGGAATCACTCCAACATACTTCTCCTTTGAGGATTCGTCGTCCTAAGTATGGGAGGAAACTTGCCACATTTTTAACTTTGTGTTTATGGGAACGAAGAGTCCATGTCTTGAATTTACATTTGGTGTTTTCAAAGGTCCAATCTACCAAAGGAAATGGATTTTGCATGGATGCCCACGAAGCTGCATATAAGCCGGTTAATGGTATATCAACTAGTAATCTGGTCTCTATTTTACTATCCTTGTGCTCTGAAATTATAAGATACTTGGGCGTGAAGGAAGAGGATGTTGAGTCTCTGAAGTAAACTATGTTCAAGTTGCATAAAAAAAATTATTAGTACCTAAGTTAAAAGGGAAGAGTAACAATCACAGTCATGAAAGATAGCATGGATAAGTTAAAAAAAAACAATCACCTCAGACGTAAAAACAAAAAGGATGTCCATGTCAGACATTTTTTAAAGATTTCCATTGAGAACTTTTAAAGATGTCCGTTTCGAACTTATAAAGGCATTCGAATTTTTAGAGGTTTTTGTTGCGAACATTTAAAGGTGTTCGTTTCGAACTATTAAAGGCATTCAGATTTTTAAGGTTTTCGTTTCGAACTTTTAAATGTACTTATAAAAGTGCTCATGACGAACTTTAAAGAGTTCCCACTACCGACTTTTAAAGATTTCTACCACAATTTTTTAAGTGTCTTCATTGCGTGCTTTTAATGGTCTTCACCGCGAACTTTTAAAGGTCTTCACCGTGAACTTTTAGAGATCTTGACCATGAGCTTTTAATGATCATTATGCGAACTTTTAAGGGTCTTCACCACGAATTTTTAAAGGTCTCCATCGCGAACTTTTAAAGATGTTCGCCACGAACTTTTAAAGGTCTTGACCGCGAGCTTTTAAGGATCTTCGCGCGAACTCTTATGAGTCTTCCCCGCAAATTTTAAAAGTATTCATCGCGCGAACTTTTATGAGTCTTCCCCGCAAATTTTAAAAGTATTCATCGCGAACTTTTAAAGGTTTTCGTCTCGAACTTTGAAAGTACTTCGTAGTTCTACGAAGTTACTACTTCTGAGAAAATAAAAGAGACAACAGAATACAAAAAGTAAAAAGCACAAGAAAAGAAAAAGAAATTACCTTCGAGTTAATGTTTCCAAGCCGTCAAAAGTAAACGCAAAGTGGATTGAAAATGCTAGAATTGACGTTTAGATAATGACGAGTATTGGTATTTATAGATCTCAGAAGACGCTATTAAAAATAAAGCATCAATGTGGGATAGCTGTTTTAATTAGACTCCTCGAGGGATTCAAATTGAAATTGGCCCTATGCATAGTGTCCAATAGCGTTGCCTTCTGTTCTCCTTTTCCTATTTCCAATCAAAGAAAGAATTGCCATTAGCGTTTGCCTTATGTTCTCCTTTTCTAATCAAAGAAAGGAATTAGGAATTGCCAAATCCATATGGATTCGGTCAGCTTGTACTGATGGTCCACAAAATTGAGGAAAATGGCATCTACATTATAATAATGAAAATAATTATTATCTCTCTTGGTAACTACAATGATTGAATTCACTTTAATATTTATGTGTGGACCAAACTACCAACATGCTATCAACGGACACGTAACCAATTATACATTGATCCATTATCTGTTTTGGCAAATAGGATTTACATATACTATTATCAAGTTTATGCTTCTAAGTCTAATCTTCAAAAATTTAAAAACCTTGACAAGTCTAGAAGTAAGGGGCATTTGTAGGTATATAAATTTTAGTAAAATTAAATTCATAAAATGATTTGGACTATATTTTAAATTCAAGATATATTGGTCATATATATTATGGGCTAATATAATTGAATTAATTATATAAGTCCAATATATATGGATTAAATAAATAAGTCTTAATCAATTGGGTTAGCCCATTTAATTTGGCTAATGTGATGAGCCCACTTCATTAAGCCCAATATGTCATCTTCCTAGAGGCCCAGTTTGGTGTCACTGTCAAATGATGTGGCACGCTAAGTCAAACGAAAGAGCCAATAAGAGCGTGCCACGTGTCAAAATGACAAGGCATGCCAAGCCAAATTGAATGGCCAATGAAATCGCGCCACGTGTGCAAGTGACATGTTCTGGCCAATCAAATACGGCCTTGTCACACTTCAATTTGATTGAACGCAAAGAGTTTGTTCCTATCATACCTCTTCCCTCCCATAACTATAAATAGGGGTCTTCACAACCCAGAAAAGAGACCAGAAGTTATAACAAGAAGCAAGAGGGAGCTCGTGGATCAAACGCTGCGGATTTCTCTAAAAGCTACAAGCATTCAAGTGTTCTAAGGATTAAAAGATCAAGACAAAGATTCAAGAACAAGCTGCAAGCTCTTGGATTAAGAATACGTCAAGATCAAGATCAAGCTTCAAGCACTTGGATTAAAATAAAATAAAAGTCAAGATTAAGCTAGGAGGATCTTTTATTTACTATTGAAAAGAAGAATCAGAGGATTCATAGATATTGTAATACTCAATTATTTAAATAAAATACTACGATTGTTGCGATATTTTCGGTCTTGATTTTATTTTCTCGACGCAATTTATTGTCTACAGTATGATTTATCCAATTTTGTATTTTTAGTTTCTTCTTTAGATATAATGTCTATTTGATCCAATTGTATATTTTATCTTTTCAGATCAAATTTATAAAATCATTAGCTAGAAAAAATAGTTTTAGCTAAAATAATAAAGTACCAATGGTGTATTATTTGTTATTTTTTAGATGCAAATAACTATCTATTTAAATTATGTATTTTTATTTTTGGGTCAAATTAATAAAAAAAATTGGCTAGAACTTTATTATTTTCTTGCTTAATTAAAAAGGTACAACCAACATAGGAGTTGTAATTATTTTCAGAAATATCACAATATGTTTGAAATGCTACCTACTATGTTTGTAACGACCCAACCGATCGTTTTGACTTTTAGAACCTCATTCCCCTAAATAAGACTCTTCGTATGTATTTTTACTAATTTATGACTTGCGGGGATGGTTGGTTCGGGATTTGGAAGTGTTTGGGTTGAAATCGGAACACTCAGTTCCTTGGTTTGGCTTTAAAAGGGGCAAGTTTGACTTCGGTTAATATTTTTAGAAAATGACCCCGGAATCATGATTTGACGATTCTAATAGTTCGTATGATGATTTTGGGCTTGGGCGTATGTTCGAATCGGATTTTGGACAACTCGGGAGCGTTTCAGCGCTTAATAGTGAAAAATAAACTATTTAAAGGTTTAATGTTCTTTAAATTTGGTTTGTAGTAGGTTTTGGAGTAATTGGAGCACGTTTGGAATTCCGAGATCGGGAATAGTTCCGTAATATTATTTAAGACTTACACGCAAAATTTGGCATCATTCTGAGTAGTTAAAGTACGTTTCGGCGCATTGGGAGTAAATTGAAGAACTTGAAGTTCATAAGTTTGATTCAATTGGTTTTGGGGTGTGAGTTTTAGTTTTAATGTTGTTTTCGGCATTCTGAGAGTTTGTGCAAGTTCGTTTTATGATTTCAAACTTATTGGTATGTTTGGGTGGAGCCCCGGGGCCCCGAGTGTTAATCGGACGAGGCTCGAACCAAGTTGGAAATTTGGAGCCAAAGCTAAAGCTCCCAGCTGCTGTAAGAATCGCACCTGCGCTTGGCCAGCCGCAGGTGCGAGCCACGAGCCGTAGGAGAGAAGAAAAGGAGGGGCCGCTGGACACCGCAGATGCGTGCAAAAAACCGCATCTTCGAAGGCGCATGTGTGAAGGGGTGAAACGCAAATGCGGAGGAAGGCGCAGGTGCGGCTTATAGACCGCAGAAGCAGTCTCGTAGAAGCGAGCCGCGACCGCAGGTGCGAGCGAAGCGGGATAAAGGAAATATGCATCTGCGAGGGCATTTCCGTAGATATGGAGACGCAGAAGCGGCTTGCGAGCCATAAGTGCGAAAATGCTGTTGGGCAGAATGGTTTAAAGGGAACGAGGCTCAGTCATTTTTAGCCCGTATTTCCTCCATTTTGCGCGATTTTGGAGCCTTTGAGAGGGGATTTCAACTAGCAACTTGAAGGTAAGTTAATTCTACAAACTTTGAGTTAAATACATAGATTACGGGTAGATTATAACCTATAATCTTGAAAATCAAGGGTTTAGATGAAAAACCTAGGTTTTGACAAAAATGAGATTTTAATCACGAAAATGGCTATGGAATTGGATGGAAATTGTATATTTGAGTTCTTGAGATTATGGATAACGATTTCCTCCAAATATTTTCAGAATATGGGCACGTGGGCCCGGGGTGAAATTTTAGGAATATTAATATTTTGGGTTGGGTAATTAATTTAATAGCCTAATTTTGAATTATTGAGCATGTATTAATTATTGTTCATAACATTTGGATAGTTTCGGAATTTTCGGCAATGAATTGAGACTTTAACGCGACGTTGTGATCGAGAAGTGAGCTTTGAGACAAGGTACTCTTGTTTAACCTTGTAAGAGAAAATTTACCCCATATGTGATTTAAATTAATAATTTTTGCTAATTGTGGGGGACTACGTACGCACGAGGTGACGAGAGCCTGTGCGTAGCTACTAATATTGCTAAAGTCCAAGTAGTTTAGAACTCAAATCATGAATTATTTGTGATAATTATATCCCTGTTTAATTAAAGCAACAGTATTATGTTGCAAATTGTTAGAGGAAATGGTAAAAGATTGAAATCTCACATACTTGAAATTTTG
>AWOL01S0115298.1:0-22211 GCA_000715115.1 Nicotiana otophora
CATATACAAAGCATTTCTTCATTTTACGAGTACTTTTGAGCACCATGACAATTCCAATTAGCTGCTAATTGGATGAACTCTTACATTGAACATTGTGTTTTTTTCAGACTACTAGATCTCTGTACTTGGATACATCCATTTTTAAAACAACATCGTCTACCAGTCAAATAAACAAAGACTTACATACAGGAAGCTGAAACCTAAATACAATGTGAAAAGAATATTAAAGTTTCTTCACAACCAAATAGAGACGACAAGACAGAAGTTTAAGTAAAAGATAGGGAAATGTTTGCTTGGTAAAAGGATACATGATTTATCAGGAAAAGAGTGTCTAAGGAGAACATAGCAGGTTTTATAGAACTCCGCTTCTTTCTATCCCCCTCNACTGAAAGACTTATATGTAGTGATAAATTTAATAGATTTCCCAAGTTTTTTACAGGCATAACCTGTCGTTGCTCATCACTGTTGATTTCCTGCACCTGCTTTGATGCTATTACAGTTATGAATAAAACTTTATTTTGCTTATCAAAAAATATTAATAGGAGTAGTCCTACAAGGAAGCATATGGACAAAGAACCAATAGCTTTCGCGCAGCTCAGTCTTAACATATACAGAAGCAAGCAAAGTGCCAACCAACAATCCGACAGGCCAACAGCTTTCAGTTAGTATACCATTTCATATAACAGTGAAAATCATTATATTCAATCTGCTAGAACCTTCACTGCTTATTAGATCCTACAATAAAATCCAAGGAATACCTGAACAAAGTGAACCACAAAAATGAATTGCAGACCAAATCTGAATCATGTGACTGACTCATGCAACAGGATTAGGCCAGAAATGGATTGTCTCAAGCTAAAGGACCTCATTTTTTTTTCCGTTTCGTTGAATCTCCTTGAAAATGTATTTGAAGTTCTTGTGGCCCTTAAACTAAAAGGAAATACGGAAATAAGAGATTTTAGTCTCGGAGGTAAGAGTCTAGAAGCTTTCTTACTATATTTTTCAATCAAGATTTAAGTGTTTTTGGCAATAACTTGTTGATTGCTTTCTAATTATGGCTTCAGAATGGATTTTAGAACCAAGTGTAAGAGTAAACTTAAAATTTCCCACTTAAGGTCACCCCACGGAAATTTGTGATGATATAGTTGTCCTTGAAACGAGATCTTGTGGATGTGAGGGATTGAATGGTGTAACTTTGTTGTCCTCGTTCTTCTTGTGCACAAAGTTTGCATATAAGATTTGCAAAGGTAAGGAAAAGGTGAAAATATGTTTTCAAGTTTTGAAGGTGAGCGAAGAAGATAACTAAAGAAACATAAAAAGCTAGCAACAGACTACAGTTTTACGGAAGCCTATGCAAATAACCAAATGAAAAACTTATGAATTTGATAACACCATATAGCATACAGCCTTGCTATCTAAAATTTGTTCTCTACATTATTCAATTCATGATAGCCTGTGTCACTATTCCCTTGTCCATCCTAGCTGAAATTTTGCTAATGAGCATTAACTGGGCAAAAACCTAGCAACACCCAATAAACCAATAGATATTAACTCTAAAAGGAGCGCTAGTCAATCAATCATAGTTATGTGTTAATTAACCTAAGTCATGCATCTATTGTGTTAGTGCAAATACTGGGATAAGTTAGCAGGATAGGTGCATCTCATGAGTTCCAATCTTACTGTTGAACCAAGTCCAGTATTTAAGTGGAAAAGGATAGAGGGGCGAGCCTATTATTCACTGAGTTTGGCTATCAAAAACATGGGGGATACATTTCTCCTATTAAATGCACCTAGTAGGGATATTAACAAACCAAATTGACAAGATCATCAACATTTCAATCCAGATAATTCCCAAATTTTCTATACTTATTCAGGAAAAACAAAAACAAAAAACTTTCTAGGGATTATTATATATAAAAACAAAAATCCCTATTCAGCATTATAAATGAATCTATCAGATCACACAAGATCCAAAAGGAAGAGTTATTCAGAAGTGATTACATAATACAAATATAAACACCAAGAACAATAAGAGAGGTACCAAAAAGAGCAAGACCAACGCGGGTCTCTTCACCAAGAATCAATCCAAATACAGCAGTGGCAGCGAAAGTGGTGGCATTGGTTACAGGAACAGCTAAAGAAATGGGTGTATCACTGAGTATTGCAAAGAAAGTAGCTGAAGCTGACAGGTTTAGGAGAAACGGCAAAGAATACTGCCATATCAAGACAAGTTTGAGCCAATTCTTGAGACTGGCCATTACTGGGTTCTGGGGCGTGTTTGGTTGAGGTAAAGATTTGATGGTTTCGTCCCATTTGATTGCTCCTTTTCGCATCAGGGCATTCGTCGCTCCCCAAACAAGGCCTACTGCCACCATCTTCTCCACTTCTCCTACCATCTTTTAGTGACTTTGGATTTGCTTCTGAAAATATTTGGGAGCAGTTCAATTTTAGTTAAGTGAGTCCATATTTAAAGAAACGAGCAAAAGAAAAAATTATCATAAAGATGCCATATTATAAACACTATTTAAGTACATTGTTATAGGCTTGTAGCTTTCCCGGATGAATTTTCGTATTTTAAAATGTATTCATAATACAACGACAACAACCTACTATAATCTCACTAGTGAGTCTGGGAGGGTAGTGTGTACGCAAACCTTACCCCTACCCTTGGGTAGAGAGGCTGCTTCCGATAGACCCTCGGCTCCCTCCTTCCAAGAACTCCTACCTTGCTCTTGGGGTGACTCGAACTCACAACCTCTTGGTTGGAAGTAAAGGGTGCTCACCACTAGAGCAATCCACTCTTATCAAACCTTAAATAATTCGTCTAAAGTACCAAAAACACTTTCTCCATCACTTTAATTGACCTTTTGTTTATCCTAAAATTGGATAACAATTGAATTTATACGAGGTTTTAAGGACACATGATATAACTTAGTACAAATTAAGAAGAATAAATTAATATTGATATTGACGATGAAAGAAATAATACAAACCACACGAATTGAACAACTTTGACCCTCGAGTTCAGTCACCCTTGAACCAAATATGTTTCAACTTGCTTATGAACAGAATAACAAGATAATGAAAGGTAGAAACAACAACAACAACAACCCAGTATAATCCCATTAGTGGGGTATAGGGATGGTAGTGTGTACGCACACCTTACCCCTACCATAGGGTAGAGAGGTTGTTTCCAATAGACCCTCGGCATCCTTCCCTCCAAGAACTCCCCACCTTGCTCTTGGAGTAACTCGAACTCACAACCTTTTAGTTGGAAATGGAGGTTGCTTACCATCAGAGTAACCCCTCTTGTCAAATAATAATGAGAGCTAGAAAATGACAGTATATTGCTTAATATTGCGTGAATATGATGTGTTTACAAATGATCAAACCCCACTTTATATAGTAGGGGAGTCCTACTCTATATACAATTCTATATGAGGTAAGAAATCCCATGATTGGTTAATTAATCGGCCTCTTCTTGATACGTGCTGGGATACACGCCGTGATCTCCGTCTGATTGCGAATATTTCGGTTTTTCGTTATTCGGATCGGTAAGCTTCCCTCGATCTCTTTATTGTTCGGTCTCGATCTTGGTCAATATATTGATCGGTCTTATGGCCACGAGCTCGGCAATCTAACTTTGCATCTAGTTCGATATGATATGATGTTAAACCTTGACCTATTGCGTTCCAGTCTCGATTAGTCATACAAAAAGGGCAAGTTCGATTTTGACCGTATAAAGATAGTCCCCTCGTTTCTCGGAGAAAAGATGACGAGAAACGATTTGAATTTTTCCAATCCCGTCTCGATGTGCGATGACATAAGCGACGAGCCCGACTATAACGTCAGCGACAATCGGATACTGAAATGTCCCGTCGGGTCGGTTATCGAGGCATTAAATGCTTATCAGTTGCTGGTCGGCCACCACCGGTTCTGAACTACCACCACCATGCTATAAGTACCTCCACCTTCTTCCACTCAAACTTACGCTCAAAATTTCCCTCATTGTTGCTTCTCTTCAAAAATCTCTTTGTTCTGCAACTCTCGCTCCCAAATCTCTTCAATCTTAAGCAAATCGCATATCACCCTAATTCCTTTCTCTTCTACTTTACAATGGAAAAAACTTCTAAAACCGTACCGCAAAAAGAGGCTGTCTCTTCTTTACGGCCCGCAGGCAACGGAGCTACGGCGGAACCTCCCGTTGAGGACTTTATTCCGATAGGGTGCCCTACTGTCGCCAATTTTAGGATTGAAAAAACCTTCTCAGTACCTGGTCGATCTGAACCGGTCTCGAGGTACATATGCATGATAACCGATGATCTCCTTGACAAAGTTAAAGAGGAGTGCCACTGGGTCGATAAACATGTCGTGGTACCTTCGCCCGAGAAGTCAATCACTACCCATGTGGAGGTTTTCCTAAGTGTTTATACTTACCCTTTCACGTTGGGTCCCTTAGAGCCTATCATCGTCGACTTCTGCAAGAGGTATGACGTGACCCTCGGCCAGATCCATCCTTTCTTCTGGAGAATAGTGATTCTCCTCTGATTCTTCGTGAGCAAAATCGAGGGATGTCCTTTCACCCTCGACCACCTTATGCGCCTTTACAGTCCCTGACTCTATCGAGAAGGGCTAATTAAGCTTCCTCGCAGGGCCTTCAAAGCCCCGTTATCGAGCATAGATGAGTCTCGCGACCGAGGTTGGATGGAACATGAATCGTGAGTAGTACTTTGCCTTTTTAGTTTTGTTATTTTACATCTTATCTTCTTTCCTCATCTATATTTTTTGGTGTTGCAACTGTGACCCAGGTACCGGAGGTAGTCCCCGATCTCAAGCAATGGGTCGAGGGCCTGGTGTCGCAGAGACCATACTCCGAGCGTGCTTGGATGGAATTATCAAAGGGTCGATGGGAGGCCTGCAATCATGGTAAGCTTCTTTCTTAGGACGATTATCATTCGGGCTTACTCGTCTTTTTTACTCTGTAGGCCTCGGGAAGGATGTAACAATGAGGCCCCCATCTGATGAAGAAGAATTCTTTCCTCAACCACCTTCTCCGAAGCAGGCCAAAGAGAAGAAGAGAAAAGGGGCTTCGAGTTCCCCTAACTCGAAAAAGCAAAATCCAAAGAAAAGGCAAGCTCGTAAACACAAGGGAAACACCATCATTCTATCCTTAGACTCAGTCCATCGGCTAAGGGACGAGTCCAAAGAAGAAGAAGAAGAAGAAGAAGAAGAAGAAGAATCCACTCTGGTAGCCCGTGGGTGGGCTGGTGCTTCGATACAACAGCCCTCCGTATCGGAGGAAGTTAAAAAGGGAGCTTCGGTCGACGTTCCCGATCCAGAAAGAGTCGAGGCCACTCCGTCCCAGGTTGAGATGGTCGAGAAAAAGACCGGGGGCCAAGCTTTCCGAGTGGTGGAAGATGTTATGAGGGACGAACTCGGTGTGATCGATATTTCCAGATCCCCTCGGATTTTGGATGCCACAATCCGTGAGGCCAATATGTTGGAAGGTCCCTCTTGCAAGGGTCCTTAGGAAGCGGTTGATATCCACGGCTTCTAGGATGGAGTTGAGTTTGATGCTTTGGAAGATGTCACCGGGCTTGGTGACTTACCAGTGTCAAAGAATACACTGTCCCCGGGCGCTACTGGGTCTTTGTCGAGCCCAAAACTTGCGGACTAATTCCCGGCCCCAAGTGTTAACCCTGACTGTAGGCAAAATATAGTGTTTTCCGTACCGGAGGATGCCCGGGTCTTCTCTCCCCCTATAGGGATTGCCAGCTATCTTAGGTGCTTGGTGACCGAGGAAGACTAATCTGTGATGAATGCGGTGGGAGCCGTGCCTGTTCAACGAGGCCCAACATGCTCTGAATCGGATAACTTCGAAGGTCATTGCATTATCTATTTTAAACTTGGAGTCATAGGTAATTCTAACATCTTTTTCCTTGCCTGTAGGCTTTGGTGTTGCATCACGAGACTTTCCTTCGAATCCAGGAGGAGCGCGAGGCTGAGGTTCAGGACTTCACTGAGAAAAATGACACTTACAAGCTTCTCAGTGAGAAGCTTCAGATAGATTTAGTGACGGCTCGGGATGAGCATGCTGAGATGGCTGAACAGGTATTCCGAGTGCTTCACGATAGTGAAAATGAATTGGAGATAACGACTAACAATCCGATTCTGCAGGTCCGGCAGAGGCTCGAACAGATCGGGGATCTTCAGAAACAAAACGAGTCGAGGCAGAAGTGTTTAAGAAGAATATGGGTATCTTAGCCTCGAAAAAGGAGGCCATCCAAGTAGAGTTGGAGTTGGTCGAGTCCCAGATCCGAGCTGCAAGAGAGAAAGCCTCGGTGCAAGCCAAGAAAATCGAAGAGCTTCAGTCCCAATTAACAAACTTGGTCAGTGAGCTCGAGGTGACCAAATCTGAGGTGGCCGTGGCCAACACCAAAGCCAATGCTAATGCGACCCAGTATAAGGTCGATGTCCAAGCCATCCAGGCACAGGCCAAAAGCATGGTGGATCATGCGAAGTGGAAAGCTCGAAGGGAAGCCATCGAGGAAGCCCATGCTCAGTTCTTCGATATACAGGTTGTACTCGAGAACTCCAAAGCAGAAGAATCTACGGCTCGAAAGCTGGCCTTTCCCGAGAAAGACTCAGATAGTTTAAGTGAGTCTGAAGGTGGGGAAGATCTCAAGGATAGAGATGCTGCCTCTGATGAAGACCAAGCCACTTAGGCCTTTACATTTTTTTGTTTTTCTTTTGCATCCTTTTGAGGCAATTTCGGTCATTGTAGATTTTTTCGAATTAAGCCATTTGGCTTTTGTAAAGATCTTTGTGTAAATATATACAAGGCTTTTTTTCCCCTTTGGATTTCGAATTTTTCCTTTGCTTTATTTCTTGAATTCACAAAGGTCGGGATGCCTTAGCATAAAATAGCTTGGGTTGTGTTAGTTCGATCAACCTTGCCTTTACATTATTTTTGATTTGAGTCATCTTAGAGGTTCAGGGTTATCGGGAACCTTCTCCAAAGTAAGTAACTCAAACCATAGTTTGCCGAGGGTAGCCTTTAAAACTGGTTATGAATATTTCGAAGGCCTATTTTTTGTTACAGTTCTCGGACGTCTCCAAGCCGTGTTAATGCGGTCGTAGCATTTTAATTTGGGCGTATCCCAGTGAGCTTGCTTTCTCGAGTTATCCAGGCTTGCCTAAGATAACAGTCCCCGAGTGGGTATGGCTATGGCCTTTAAATTTGAGGGTTGCCTAAGAGGTCTTATGCCCCCGACGCTCAATAGTTTAATTTGTTCGAGTTTATTTTTCTGATGGAAGTCCCCGAGTATGGGAGTGATTCCGAACTCGGGTTATAATCGGCCCTTGATCTCGTTTCTGTAATATATCAAAAGTATAGAATTGTAAAGTATAAAAAAATTTCTAAGACATGAGATAATTGCAAGGAAAAATACTTCTCTTTATTCTTGTGAAAAATGATTACACATGCGTACATGTTTTGTGCCAGGGCTCGAGCAACCTGTATGGGCACGGATTGTTTGACCGTTTATCCCTTACAACAAATCTCACCTATCGAGAACCCGCTATTATGAAGTAATTTCCTCACAAAAAAGTTGACATCCAAGGGCAATGACCCCCAATATTCGAGGTTGATTGTAGAGGAACCTTGGATACTGTTAGTGCTGTCTTTGACATCGATTCGTGATCGGCCTTCATTTCTAAGTTAGCACGATCCGTTTTTGCCTCGTTAAAAACTTTACCGAAAAACCCAATTGGGACAAAAACGGTTCAAGGGAAAAAGAGTGCAACGTGTTCTTTCAGATCTAAAGGCTCTGTGCCGCTCCTTGTCTGCAAGTGTTAGTCAAAAACTAGAAAGAATTGAAATGGGGTCGTACCTTAGCAGTAATATCGTTTAAGATGAGTTACGTTCCAATTGTTCGGTAGTTGTTCTCCGTCCATCATTCCGAGCTTATAGGACCCTTTCCCTGTGATCTCGAGAATCTAGTATGGCCCTTCCTAGTTCGGACCCAATTTCCCTTCGTTTAGATTTTGGGTGTTTAATGTGACCTTCCTCAGCACTAAGTCCCCGACATTAAAATACCGAAGGTTGGCCCTTCGATTGTAATACCTTTCGATCAGGTGCTTTTGGGCATCCAATCAAACAAAGGAAACTTCACGCCGTTTGTCCAATAGCTCCAGGCTTGTATTCGTGGCCTCGTTATTCGATTCCCTCGTTGCATATCAGAATCTAATACTTGGCTCCCCAGCTTCGACGGTTATTAAAGCTTCGGTGCCATATACCAATGAGAACGGGGTGGCCCCGGTACTGGACTTTGAAGTTGTACGATACGCCCAAAGAACTTAGGGCAGGATCTCTCCCCATTTCCCCTTGGCGTCAGTCAACCTTTTCTTAAGGTTTTGGATTATGGTTTTGTTGGTCGATTCATCTTGTTCATTCCTACTAGGGTGATAAGTTGTTGATAAGATCCTTTTGATCTTATGGTCTTCGAGAAATTTGGTCACTTTGGTGCTGATAAACTGTTTTCCGTTGTCACATGCAATTTCGGATTGTATTCCGAATCGACATATGATGTGGTCCCAAATGAAGCCGATGACTTCCTTCTCCCTGATCTTTTGGTATGCATGTGCTTCAACCCACTTAGAGAAATAGTCAGTCATAAACAAAACAAATTGAGCCTTACCTGGTGCTGATGGAAGAGGGCCGACGATGTCCATCCCCCACTTCATGAACGGCCACAGCGATAAAATCGAATGCAGCAGCTCCCCGGGTTGTTGAATCATCGGAGCATGTCTTTGACATTTATCATATTTTTGCACAAACTTCTTCGCATCTTTTTCCATATCGACCCACTAATAGCCGGCTCTGATTACCTTTCGAACTAATGATTCGGCGCCTGAGTGGTTCCCGCATGATCCTTCATGGACTTCCCTCAAAACATAATCGGTATCTCCCGGTCCCAGACATATTGCTAGCAGACCGTCGAACATTCTCCTGAGTAAGGTTCCGTCTTTGGACAAGCTAAATCGAGCTGCCTTTGTGAGCAGGGCCCTCGATTCCTTTGGATCTGAGGGAAGTTTTCCGGTCTTCAAATACTCTATGTATTTATTTCTCCAATCCTAAGTCAAGCTTGTGGAGTTTATTTCGGCGTGACCTTCTTCTACTACCGACCTCATAAGTTGTACGACCGCCCCCGACCTGAGCTCGTCGTCCTCGACTGATGATCCCAATTTCGTGAGGGCATCAGCCTTACTATTTTGATCTCGAGGTACGTGCTGCAAAGTTCACTCTTTGAACTGATGTAATGTTACCGGTAGCTTGTCTAGGTATCTTTGCATTCGCTCATCTCTTACTTTGAACATTTCGTTATATTAGTTCACCACAAGGAGGGAGTCACACTTAGCTTCGATCACCTCCGTCCCCAAGCCTTTGGCCAGTTCGAGTCCTGCAATCATGGCCTTATATTCGGACTCATTGTTAGTCAATTTTACAGTTCTAATAGATTGTCTAACTATATTGCTTGTGGGTGGCTTCAGTACGATGCCAAGTCCGGACCCTTTTACATTCGAGGCACCGTCCGTAAAGAGGGTCCAAATTTTCGAAGAAGTTCCCGAGTTTATCAACAACTCTCTTTCGACTTCGGGTATTAGGGCCGGTGTAAAGTCGGCCACGAAATCTACAAAAAAATTGAGATTTGATGGTTGTTTGGGGTTGATATTCGATATCGTACCCGCTGATCTCTACGTCCTATTTGGCCTATCGTCCTGAGAGTTCAGGTTTATGCATTATATTTCGTAAAGGGTAGGTTGTCACAACATATATAGGATGCACTGAAAATACAGTTTCAGTTTCCTAGAGGCACTTAGCAAGGCGAGTGTCAATTTTTCTAGGTGAGGGTATCTAGTTTTGGCCTCACCTAAGGTCCTAATGACATAATAAATTGGAAATTGCATACCTTGTTCTTCTCAGACTAGAACTCCACTTACCACTATTTTCGATACCACTAGGTACAAGTACAATCGTTCGTCCGCCCTCGGCGTGTGAAGCAATGGTGGGCTCGACAAGTATCGCTTAAGTTCCTCTAAAGCCCGTTGATATTCTGGGGTCCATGTGAAGTTGTTTTTCTTTTTCAGCAATAAGAAAAATCGATGACTTTTGTCGGACGACCTCGAGATGAACCGCCGCAGGGATGCAATGCGCCCGGTTAGCCTTTGTACAGCCTTCACATTATCCATTACCATAATATCCTCGATAGTTTTGATCTTGTCGGGGTTGATCTCGATCCCTTGATTGGATACCATGAATCCGAGAAGCTTGCCGGACCCGACCCCAAATGCACATTTTACTGGATTCAGCTTTATGTTGTACTTCTTCAATATACTAAAGGTTTCCTGCAAATGCTTTAAATGGTCCTCTGCTCGTAAGGACTTAACTAGCATATCGTCATTATTAACTTCCATGTTTTTTCCTATTTGTTCTTCAAACATTCAATTTACTAGTCGTTGGTAAGTGGCACCGGCATTTTTTAATCGGAATGGCATTACATTATAGCAGTATGTGCCATATTTAGTGATGAAAGTGGTTTTTTCTTGGTCGCCCAGGTTTATCTGTATTTGGTTGTACCCAGAAAAGGCATCGAGAAAACTGAGAGTCTCGTGGTCGGTCGTGGCATCGATCATGCGATCTATGTTAGGCAAAGGGAAAGAATCTTTGGGGCATGATTTGTTTAAATCTTTATAATCTACACATATTCTTAGTTTGTTCCCTTTCTTAGGGACTACTACTACGTTTGCTAACTGTTCCGGGTATTTGACTTCCCGGATGGACCCTATTTTAAGGAGTTTGGTTACCTCGTCCTTAATAAAGGCATGCTTGATCTCGGACTGGGGTCTCCTTTTCTGTTTTATAGGGCGGAACTTCGGATCCAAGCTTAGTTTGTGAGTAGTGATCTCCGGTGGGATCCCTGTCATATCGATATGGGACCAAGCAAAACAATTCATACTAGGTATAAGAAATTGAATGAGTTTTTTTCTGAGCTCGGGAGTTAACCTCGTGCCCAGGTATACCTTCCGATCGGGCAAATGTTCGATCAGCACGACCTACTCTAGCTCTTCGACCGTTGACTTGGTAGCATCAGAATCATCAGGGGCGACACAGGATTGAGAAACCCCGAAGTCTTCATCTTCGTCAATCCCTTGCTTGTCCGATTGGGTCGAAGCTGGCATCGATGATTGCTATTTGGCTTCTTGTTTCACTTTCGAACCTGAGTCCTTTGTCGATAAGAGTGTTGATATTGTAATTACTTCACCGACTGCAAACATCTCCTTCACGGCGGGTTTTTCCCTGTAAACCGTCTTTATCCCTTCTGGTGTTGGTAATTTTAATACCTGGTGAAGGGTCGAAGGTACAACCCTCATGTTGTGGATCCACGGTCTCCCGAACATGGCGTTATATCGTATTTCCCCCTCGATTACATAGAACTTGGTTTCTTGGGTGATCCGGCAATGCTTACCGGGCAACGTTAATTCTCCTTTTGTAGTTTCGCAAGCCATGTTGAATCCGTTCAGCACTCGGGCCGCAGGTACGATCTGGTCCTGTAGGCCAAGTTGTTCTATGACCCTCGACCGAATGATGTTGGCTGAGCTACCTGGATCAATTAGTACACGTTCAACTCTAGTTTTATTCATAAGAACAGAAATTACCAGTGTATCATTATAAGGTTGCATGATTCCTTCTGTGTCCTCATCGTTAAAAGATAGAGTCCCTTCTGGTAAGTAATCCCGAGTCTGCTTTTCTCTTGTGATTGACACTTTGATGCATTTCATCATCGGACCTTGAGGAATCCCTCCAATGATTATATGAATGACGTGTTGGGGTTAGTCTTGTTCATTTTTTTGTTGGAGTCCCTATTTCTGAAGTGATTCGTAGCTCGGTCATTTAGAAATTGTCGAAGATGACCATTGTTGAACAACCGGGTTGCTTCTTCCCTCAATTGTCGACAGCCCTCCGTCATGTGGCCGTGCGTTCCATGGTATTTGCATATTTAATTGGGATCCCTTTTGTCTTGGATCAGTTTACAAAGGTCGAGGCAACTTGGTTTCTTTGATGCGCCCGATAGCCGAAACGATGGCAGCCGCATCAACATTAAAGTTATACTCTGACAATCGTGGTGCCTTTTTGGGTCTCATAGATTTATCGAAGCCGTTCTTTCTCATGCGTCCCCGTGAGTTTGAACCTCGATCATTTCTTCTTTCGTTTCATGCAGAGTTTTATCCAACCCGTTGTTCCGACGTTCTCCATTATACGGTTAATATCGATCTCTATTCGACCTTGGTTCTCGGTCAATATCCCTCTTGATTCTATCTACGGGTCTGATAGGATAAACGGGCCTAGAAGGAGCCCCTAGTTGATCATCCTCGACCCTGATCTTCGATTGATACCGGTTATGCACATCGGCCCAAGTGACAGCTGGGTATTCGATCAAATTGTGCTTCAACTGTTGTGAGGCCATTGAACTTCGAACGTTGAGACCTTGAGTAAAAGCTTGAATATCCCAATCGTCGGCGACCGGTGGCAAGTCCATCCGTTCTATTTGGAATCGAGACACGAATTCTCTGAGCATCTCATTGTCCTTCTGCCTTGCCTTGAAAAGGTCCGACTTCCTGGTTTCGACCTTAATGTCCCCGGCGTGTGCTTTTACGAAAGAATCTGCAAGCATAGCAAACGAGTCAATAGAATTAGGCGGTAAATTATGATACCATATCATAGCACTCTTCGATAGAGTCTCCCCGAATTTCTTCAGCAAGACGGATTTGATCTCGTCATCTTCCAAGTCATTTCATTTGATAGCACACGTGTAGGAGGCGACATGTTCGTTTGGATCAGTCGTCCTATTATACTTAGGAATCTCGAGCATGCGAAACTTATTGGGAATTGGCTTCGGAGCCTCACTCGGAGGGAAAGGTTTTTGTACGAACCTTTTGGAATCCAGTTCTTTCAATATTGTTGGTGCCCCGGGATTTGGTCAACCCTAGAGTTATAGGTTTCCACCTTCTTGTCATTTTCCTTGATCTTCTTTTCCCCTATCTCGATTCACTTTGTTAGTTCTTCGAGCATCTTTATGATAGGAGGATTGGTCTCCGATTCCTTTTCGTTCGATTTTCTCGAAACTGATTTGACCCTATGTACGATTTCCTGGGATGGCTCGAGTTCGACCTTGCTCGGTGTGTGGTTCTTGTTTTGGAGCTGGGCTATTGCTTCTTGTTAAGCCTGCAACATTTCGAAGATTGCCCGCAGGCTGATCCCACCATCTTCGCCACCACGTGCACTCTGAGTAGCTAATTGGGCATCGTCGCGGACGCTGTTTTCGGGATCGACGGCACAAGTGTAAAATAGTGTGTGCTACGAAAGTTTGTACCAGGTAAACACTATTATCATTAGCCCCACGGTAGGCACCAAACTGTTTACCCTAAAATTGGATAACAATTGAATTTATAAGCGATTTTAAGGACAAGTGATATAACTTGGTACAAATTAAGAAGAATAAATTAATATTGATATTGACGATGAAAGAAATAATGCAAACCACACAAACTGAACAACATTGGCCCTCGAGTTAAGCCACCCTTGAACCAAATATGTTTCAACTTGCTTATGAACAGAATAACAAGATAATGAAAGCTAGAAAATGACACTATCATGCTTAATATTGCGTGAATATGATGTGTTTACAAATGATCAGACCTTCCCCCCCCCCCCCTTATATAGTAGGGGAGTCCTACTTTATGTACAATTCTATATGAGGTAAGAAATCCCATGATTGGCTAATTAATCGGCCTCTTCTTGATACGTGTCGGGATACGCACCGTGATCCCCGTCTGATTGCGAATATTTTGGCTTTTGATTATTCGGCTCGGTAAGCTTCCCTCGATCTCTATCTTGTTCGATCTCGATCTTGATCGGTCTCAGGGCCACGAGCTCGGCAGTCTAACTTTGCATCATGGTTCGATATGATACGAGGTTGAACCTTGGCTTATCGCGTTCCAGTCTCGATCAATCATACAAAAAGGGCAAGTCCGATTTTGACCGTATACACCTTTAAAGCTCCTTTTGGCTAACTAGTTATAATTGTAAGCTCGATTCCTATCTATTTATCTATATTTATATAAATATAAATATATAAAGTAGGAAAAATAGGAGATGAGTTGGCAACTCTCTTTGGCCAAGGATCCTATTTATCTATTATCTCAATTTTTTGATTTTTTGTCCTTTTATCTATATAACTATACATTAAAGAATTGAAACGGTAAAGCACATAAAGTGTATATTAAATAAAAATTTAAACAACCTATCTGTTTACATTTAACTAAAAAGCTAAGAAAATGTCTCTTCCTCTTCTTTCCATTAATTTTCTTAATTAATACCTCTTTATTTATTTTTTTCTTTCCCACAAATAAGTACAAGTACAATTCGCATTCAAAAACAATGGTAAATTCCAATCGAGATTGATTGAAAAGAATGTCTCTTCCTCTTCTCTCCATTGTTTTCTTAATTACTCCTCTTTTGTTTATCTTCTTTCCCACAAACAAGTACACATACAATCAACATTCCCAGAAACAATTAGGAATTCCATGCGAGATCGATTGGACTGAGATTTCGCTTAGTGAAGAATATGCATTTGCAGTAGGTAACTCTTTTATCGATACGATAAATTTGTATATGTTGGAAAATGATTGGAGTGCCTATACTAAATAATTTAGGCATATTAATTGTCGTTCAACCCGTTTTTAGTTAAACGGTTTAAGTATTGATCTTTTTCCTTGATGTGGTGTTTCTCTGTTCATGATTTTTATCATGTAGTCCAATAATAGGCACGCTCACATTTAGGGCATATCCTTTCTCTTTTTTTTTGTTTTGCCAGTTTTGTATTTTGTGTTTCTTTTCCACTCTAAACCTGTTTGTTCCATCCTCAGATTCAATTTCTATAGTTCCACTTGAGGTAGGGTCTCCCTAGCAAAAGCCTCATTAAGCAGTATACCCAGCTATATCATGAAATACACTGAACTTCTTAGTCACATTTTGAATCAAATTAACAAAATCCAAAAGAATTTTATCCGGGGCACAACTAGCCAGAAAAGAAAAATACACTTGGTGAGATATGACATCTGTTTTTGGGTCTAAGGATAAGGGAGGGCTAGGAATCCAAAAGGACGAGGTTAGGAATAAGGCTATCCATTCTAGACTAACACAGAGAATGTTTCATAAACTTGGCCCCCTTTTGGGCTAGGACTCTTATAGTAAACACTATAATTGGAGGAACCCTTCCAGGAAGCCAAAAATTAACATCTGGAAATGTATTCTCAATGGTTAGGTTACATGTACCAAATCCTCCAGATGGGTGATTAATAAGGGGATACAGTCAAATTTTATTTTGACAACTCGCTCTATATACAAGGAAATCGTAGATACCTCATCCAAGGCCCACTTATCGTAGAAGGTGAGAAATTAAAGTCAACAATATGGATTCCTGATGTCGTCCAAGTCACACCCTCTATTTGAGGTAGTGAAACGGTCGATGCAATAGTAATACCCAACTTTAAGTCGGGATCGAATTCCACATGGAGTTATGAGATTGGGATTTAGGAGTATATATTACGGTATATGAGCTTGAACTATCCTAAATTGCACTTTCACAAGCTTGGTTGGTTTTATATCTAAATTAAACTAAGATTGAAACTAAGTAATTGAAACTAAGAAATGATATTTTTGGTTGTTTTTCAAATGTTATAAAAGGACTAGGGTTGTGATCATGACCTAGGTGTTCGCCTAATAGGATAAAGACTTTTATGTTGTTTTATTGAACAGGGTGTATTATAGCTCACAACACTGCGTTGCCCACTGAATACCTCTCGGTTAGAGAATGGTTTTGCCCAATTTGACTTTCTCAAGATCAAATGAGTATCTACTGAAACGGTTGATAAGAGCTCAAGTCGGGTTGTTACTATCTCTAGGTTAAACCCTTTAATTGGGTTGATCAATTTCTCAATTGACCCAATTTCTTGTTAGCTAGGTTGACCTAGACTAGGTCTCTTTTTCTCAAGAAGAGACTAAGTCAAAAAGGCATAAATCAATGTTTGTAACCATTAATTCACAAATAAAGCACAAACCTAGCTAAATAACAAACACCCATTTATAAACAAGCATAAAATTAATCACCATAAGTTTTACACACTAGGGTTGGGTCACAACCCTAGCTAAAAATCTAGCTACTCATAATGGGTAATGAAGAAAATAGAGAAGAAATGATAATTAAACTCATATTGAAAGATTAAAAGACAAAAATCTAATGTTAATTCACTAAAGTAAGCTAAAGTTGCCTAAAAGGGTAAGAAGAAACGGATACAGATGTTCAAAGATTCAAAACTTGACCTAATTTCGTGAAAGAAGTCTATTTATACACATCTGGAAATTTCGGACAAAATTGCCCTTTCGGAGGTTCTGTGACCGCATAATTCCATGTGCGGTCCGTACTTCTTCTTCAGTCTTGGCAGGAGCTTGGTCTGCGGGCGCATGTTGCTTGTTCTGCGGTCCGCAATATAGCGAGTGCAATCGCATATGCCCTTTCTGTGGACCGCACAATTCTCAGTGCCGTCGCATGGCTAAGTTCTGTGGCTGCACAATAGTTGTGCGGTCCGCACTTCCTTGAGGCTTGAATTGAGACTTCTCTGAACTTGAACTCTTTGATGTCTTCTGCGGCCACACATTGTTCTTAAGCTCTGTTGGATTTCCTTTGCATTTTGCGGCCGCAGAAGGAATTCTGCGGTCCACACATTAGCATTTTGCCTGCTTTTTATTCTTGAGTTCACTTTACTACTTTTTGAGTTGGGTTTCATCTTTGTGGCTCATTTTCCAACACTCCTGCATTTAATCACATTTCATCAGTTTTCGGAAATACAATTAAGCACTTTTGGACTAAAACGAAAGTAAAAAGGCGCTAATAAGTAGTCAAAATCCTGACTTATTAATTCCCTCTCCTTCACTTTGCCTCATACTATCACCCAAATGATCCTTAATACCTACATTTATTCTCCTCCTTTAATCATGATAGGCTCAGTTGGGGTCTAACCACAAATGGTGCTTTCACTACAAGCTCTTGCTATCACTCTCTTACATCTATCAATGAGCAAACTCCTCTCAACCAAAACACTAGTTATCTAAAGGACTTCAATTGGAATTGGGAACTGAAAGTGCCCAATAAGATCAAACACTTCCTATGGCACTTTAAGAATGTCAGACTTCCTACTGCCCACTACCTCCATGGTAATGGTTTAAATATCGATCTGATATGCTTCTTTTGTATAAATGGTTATGACAATATTACCCACATCTTCTTTGGGTGCACCAATGCTAGAATGTTCTAGTAAGGTATCACTCAACTTGCCAGTAACGATGGGCACCATAACCTAGTATTTACTAATGACTCTAGTTTTCCACCTAAATAGAGTCAATTTCAGGTCTTCCAATTATGTCGTCGATTAGGAGGTCCTATTTCCATACTATTTTTGGTACATCTGGCTTACCAGAAATAACAATGTTATCACGATCCAAAATCCCACCAAAGGTCATGTTGGCACCTAACCTGCTCGCTAGGCAAGCCAATACTTATTCAACAATAATAAAAGCAGATTATTATGCCTTTAACAAATTTATGATATAAATATACAAGCGGAATAAGTCTCAACACCAATATCATGAATACAAATATATGAGACATGTCTAAATATGACAAAAACTGTCTAACAATGCCTAAAACCATGTGCCACAACTATCACAAGTATCTAACAAGAATAAAGAGTGTCAATTAAACAACAATGTCTGTCCGAACGGGAAATAAATAGACAGAATAGATAAGTAGGGAGGGGGGAACTTCATGTACTGCAGATCGGATCAAGTAAAGCAGCTCACCACGAAGTTTCCACTAGATCACCTACTCTGCTCGATGAATACCATTAATACCAGCCTCAGAACCTGTACAAATATATGCAAAAGTATAGTATGAGTATAAAATCATGATAATCAGTAAGTATCATGTCTAGCCTCGAAGAAGTAGTGGCGGAAAATTGACGTTGATACTTATTAACAGTCCAATAATCAGGTGAAAGCATAAATATGATATGAAATAAAGCATGGCATCATCAAGTGAGTACGAAAGCTCAAAACACAATTCATACGGAATTTAGACATGCTTTATAGATAAAGGAGATCAAATAAAATATCAACGCCTCAATCCTCATTTAAAGACATGATACATGTCAACAACCTTTATATAAAACTGTTGCATAAGTCAAAGTACATGTATGCATGCTGAGGATCCTTTCTCAATACCTTACATCACCAAAAGCTTGAGTGTCGTCGTTCACAGTACCTAACTTCGGAGGGACGCATCCATATTCAAACATTGATCATTTTACAATTAATGATCAATAACCAATAATCAATATCCGCTCATAGTGTCTGTAGTGCCAAAATCCTTAACTTTTAACAACAACCAACTCTACACTCATGCATATGTGTATGAAATAATATAATAAAGAAGCACCATACATAATAATAAGGATGCAGATAAACGCTCATATGACTAAAATAGGGCTATGGCTAATCATGTAAATTAAGTTACCACAACAGCTCAATAATCTATTTACACATGCACAAGTCTAATCATATTACCTAACATAAGTCAATTAAGCCAATAACCATCAAATCATGGAGCAAATAATACAATTGTATGATTACGCATTAATAATAAATTTCAACATGGCAAAACAATCCTTTATGCCCAATTCAAGAAGTCATAACCTTAAGCATGCTCCTAAATCATAATTATGAATTGTCACGTATTCATAGAATCAATTGAGATATGGATAATAATTTCACATAATCCAAACAAGGCATAACGCAAGCTAAAGACTATCAGATGTGGTCATATCCTAGCTATGCATATATGCTCATCACCTCGCATATACAAGGCTCCTAAATCAAGTAGCAAATAGATCACCTATGGGGAGAATTAACTCTTACAAGGATAGACAAGAGGCATACCTCCACGTGGTAAGCTTCAACCTTCCAAAATAGTTTTTCCTCTTAAATCAACCTCCAAACGACTTGAATCTAGTCAGGTAAAACTCAATACCGTCGAATAAAGCTATATGAATCAATTTCAAATAATAAACCCTTAATCTTTGATAAAATTCCCAAGAGTCAACAAAAGTCAAACCGGACCGATATGATCAAAACCCAAGTCAAGGGGTAGATCGTGACTACCCATAACCCCACGAGTTTAAATATGTGATTAGATTTCAAAACCGAGTTCAAACTGGCCCTTAAATTCCCAAATTACACTCTTAAATTATAGACAAAAATCCTAAATTTCTCTTGCAAATTCCATAATCTAAGTGTATAAAGCTTTAGGGAAATAAGTTATATAATCAAAATCAAGTAGAAATCACTTATCCTCAAAGTAGTAGTGAAAGTCTCTACCAAAATTACCTCTTCCCAAGCTCCAAACCTCAAACTAGTGAAAAATGAGCTAATCCTCTGTCACGCCCCAACCTTGGTGAGCGTGACTGACGCTCAACTGAATTAACCTAGTCGAGCCAGCCTACGTTACATCAACCTCTCATCATTACTCATGTATGATTTACCATAACATAATTAGATCTTGACTTTTAAATTAAATACATTTGGCTCAATGGCCAAAAATTCTTCTCATGATGGATACAAAGATTTATAAATATCTGTAAATACTGTGAACACAAATATATGACAAAACTCAAAACTTAAGTACATGACCCACAGTGTACATGGAGCTGCTATGACAATAGATACCTAAGTACATAAAACGAACTAGACTCAAATACCACTAGAACTGTTACGGGCTCACAATAAGATGAGTAGTGAGGAAGATCCCTGTCAAATATCCGCATCATCCAATAGAAGTATACATGCACCCATTAAAAGATGTAGTGCCCCCGACAAAAGGGACGTGAGTACATATAGAATAGTACTCATATATAAGGCGGGCAGAATAACATATGAGAATACAGTAACTCAAATAAGAAGCAAATGAAGTACATCAAGAAACTATGAAATGACTCATAGAATCACATGTCAAGTCTTATTATACTTACATCATTCTAAACTTCTTTTGTCAAGTGAGCCATATGAACTAGGGGTGTCAATGGTTCGGTTCGACCGGTTATTTTATAAAGTTTGTACCATACCAATTTTTTGATTATTCTATTACGTATAACTAAAATTAGACTATTTGAAATCGTCCCAATCATATGAGTTTCTCTTCGGTATCGGTACCGTTCAATTAATTTTCGGGTTTTTTTTAAATTTCATGTAAAAGTCACTAGTAGAAGAAGAATGTAGTAATATACGTACTTTTATAGGACTTAGCAAAACTCTCTAGGTATTTTTACATTTTAAGGGTGATGAATTAAGAAAATATGAAAGATGGATATAGTATAGATCCATAAATATTCTAAAACAGCGTAAACAAAACTAAGCAAATTAATACAAAGAAAATATAAATCACACAAGTGGAAAGATATTAATCAAGTTGGAACTAGGACTCAAGAAGAAAGTCTATAGAAAATTAAATATTTAAAAAGGTAAATCTAAATCAAACTAAAGGAAGCATATTACATTGTAGTTTGCTACTCATAATCGCTATAAAACCTTGTGTCTTTCTAATGAATATGCTAAAAATAATTTAATTTCAATAGGAGTAATATAATAGATTTGGAAATTGAGATTTTGAGTTTAATTACTTGTTGGCTTGTAACTATTTTCATCATTCCAAGACCCAAGAAACATTTAATGCTTTATTATTTTTAAACTTAATATATAAATATATTTCTAACATGTAAATTTATTTGGTACAGTTTGGTATTTTTTCGGTTTATTTTTATAAAATAAAAAATCTATCCTAATTACCAGTACGGTTATAGATTTACATAAAAACCTATGGTTTTATTAAAAGAAACCTAAAAATTGGTTCGGTATGGTACGGTTCAGTCAGTTTACTCGGTTTTTCAATATCCATTGACACCTCTAATATGAACTATGCATGAGATACAAAATATAATGTAAATGTAACATGTACAAACAAGAGCAATGAAAGTGGCACCTATTGTTCGTGCTAGCTATGCGTCTCACCAGACCGTCCATAGCTCTCTCTTACTATGCACCTATGCGTTTCACAGACCGTCCATAGGATCTATCCATACTAAACGCCTATGCATTTCATAGACTGTCCATAGGGTTCACTTATACTATACACCTATGTGTTTCATAGACCGTCCATAGGGTCTATCTATACTAAGCACTTATGCATTTCATAGACCGTCCATAGGGTTCACCTATACTATACACTTATGTGTTTCATAGACGGCCCATAGGGTTCACCTATACTGTACACCTATGCGTTTTATAGACCGTCCATAGGGTCTATCTATACTATGCACCTATGCATTTCATAGACTGTCCATAGGGTTCACCTATACTATACACATATGCATTTCATAGACCGTACATAGGGTTCACCTATATGATATACCTATATGTTTCATAGACCGTCCATAGGGTCTATCCATACTATGCACCTATGCGTTTCATAGACCATACATAAGGTTCACCTATATTATACACCTATGCATTTCATAGACCGTCCATAGGGTCTATCCATACTATACACCTATGCATTTCATACACCGTCCATAGGGTTCACCTATACTATACACCTATGCGTTTCGTAGACCGTCCATACAGTTCACCTATACTATACACCTATGTGTTTCAATGGCCAAAATTCTTCTCATGATGTATACATAGCTTTATAAATACAATAACTCAAATAAGAGGCAAATGAAGTACATCAAAAAACGACGAAATGACTCATAGAATCACATGGCAAGTCTTATTATACTTACATCATTATGAACTTCTTTTGGAATCAAGTGAGCCATATGAACTATGTTTGAGATACAAAATATAATGTAAATGTAACATGTACAAACAAGGGTAATGAAAATGGCACCTATTGTTCATGCTGGCTATGCATCCCACCAGACCGTCCATAGGGTCTATCCATACTATACACCTATGCATTTCATAGACCGTCCATAGAGTT
>AWOL01S0115303.1:3548-19854 GCA_000715115.1 Nicotiana otophora
CCCCCCCCCCCCCACAGAAAAAAAACCCGGGGTAGGGAACTGAGCATAAAATATCACCTCATCATTCAACCATTCCCTAGGTCTTAAACATTGCAATATTTCTCCAGTAATATCAATATTGGAGTTTTGATGGGTCACCAAAACCCGTCTTCTGCACATAATAAGACAAATACAAACATATAACGAGAATGCAAATAGAAAATAGAGAATTGAGCCTCATACAAAATGAGATGTGTATAAACCATACCGATTGGATTTAGATAGAGCACGCAATACCTCAGCCTCGTCCTCCTCAGTGAGAGGCACAAATGGTTCTGAAATCACATCCTGCAAGTTAAAAGCATCAATATAAGGAAATTAAACTACAAGCACACTAAAAACCAAATCATAAAGCGGATTCTATCATAGTACCTGTTTAACATGTTCTCCTTTCTTCTGAGGCCGCAACAAACTATACGTTTCGAGACACTTCTCATTATATCCAATCTGAAACTGCAGTCTTTTCAACTTATCATTCATTTTCCCCACTGAACCAAGCAATTTCTTATACAAAGGGACATAGAAAGCAGAATCAGACGTGGG
This sequence comes from Nicotiana otophora, assembly GCA_000715115.1. Lineage (NCBI taxonomy): Eukaryota > Viridiplantae > Streptophyta > Magnoliopsida > Solanales > Solanaceae > Nicotiana > Nicotiana otophora. The sequence continues at coordinate 4,131 of AWOL01S0115303.1, forward strand.
GTTCAACGCTAGTGTGTCTAACATCTTCCCTACACTCCTTTCCTTCAAATTTCCATCATCCAAACCCGCCGTTACCACCGACGAATCCTTACCATCAACACCATCCAAAATTTCCACAGCCCCATTAGTCTCCTTCCCCTCTTGGCTCAAAATTACACTTTTTTCACCAACCCCACCTTCCAAATTACCAAAAAAATTATTTTTTTCACAAACCCCAGCTTCTAAATTACAATAAAAACCACTCTTTTCATAAACCCCAGCTTCTAAATCACCCTTTATAGCATCATCATCATCAATAAATATCACTTCCTTAACTTTTTTCAAACATCTTAAACTATAAAAAGCACTTTTCTTAGCTTCATCGTACACTCTTGATAAAAAATTACCCATTTCAGGAGCTGAATTTGCTGAAATACACTTAGACCCAAATCTTGATTTCCTACATGGAGCATGAACTTGTCTTCGGATCGGGTTAATTGGATCCGGGTACTTCAAAAACCGTTGCACAGTTGATTTTGGTGGATTTAGGGTTTGATATATAGAAAGTTTGGGTTTTTTTGAAATGTGGTCGAAATTGGAAGGATTTGAAAATTGGGTTTTGTAATTTGAAGAGAAAAAATCGTTACCTCGCTTCCTATTGAACGTTAACGCCCCCATTGAAGGAAGTAGAAATTTGTAAAGAATGCTCAGAAATCATCAGATATGATTAGTTTGTGCATTTGAGTGAAAAAATCTGGGTTCAATTTGACTAAACTTGAACGGAAATTGAAAAGAAAATCAGTAGAAGTACCAGATTTTGCTCAGAAAATTGAATAGAAAATCAGTAAATAATTGCAAGAGTTTGAACAGAGATGAAAAGATCAGTAAAATACCAGACTTTGGGGGGAAGGTTTTTGGTTTTTTGCGGTTTTGATTTGTCTTTTTAAGAGTGGGGTCCAGCAAACAAATTAAGGACTACGTAAATGCATGGAAAAAAACAAAATTACATACACGTTTTAAATTTGGATTTTAAGTTATTAGTATTGAATAGGTAAAGAATTTTTATATTATCGCCTATAATTTAAATGAGCGAAGGAGAGCCTTGGAGCTACGGTTAAGATGTATCCGTGTGACCTAAAATAACTTGTTAAAATTTGTTTTTAGAATGTTTAATTTTCGTAGAGGATTAATCTTAGACTCTTATCAAATCGAACTATCAGCTTGGCAGTAAATTAATTTATTATGTTAACTCAGCTAATAAAAACTCTTAACATAGTTTGATATCAAGGGCGAACCCACCTTTTAATTGACCACCCTTCGTCGAAATATTACGAAAAATTACATTGTGTATATGAGTAAAATATTAGATTTTAGATGTACATAACATATATTGAATACTCTTTGTCGGAATTTTTTTTTACTTCTTTCAAATCTAAACACTCTTGAAAAATTATTTGGCTTCGCCACTGTGTGATAATATTGGCTTTAGATTAATTTTGTACGATTGTTACCAAAAAAAAACCTCAGCCTTATGCATAACTTTTTTTCTTATCAATTTCTAATGTGGGGTTTTGTTTGTATACTCAAATTGTACCAAGGTACGTGTTAGTTTCTTAGATTGCGGAATTTCAGGCAGTACCAAATATATTTATATCTAGAAATATATTTACAACTTTTAAAAATATATAGGATTTAACCCTATTACACTGCATTTTGTCGAAATTGCGAACGCATTGTTTGATCCAACACTGACGGAACTGAGTCAAGGGAGCCATTAAAGTCTCCCAAGAGAAAGCACATTATTCACGGACCTTCAAAATCTAATGGATCACCAGTTTTGAGAATGCACAAGCGAAGTCAGGATTTAAATTTTACTGGTTCGGGAATATGATTTTTTTAAGCTTAAATGAGTTCTGAATTAATTATTCGTGCATATTTTACGAATTTTTTAAAACAAATATCGAATATAGATTAAAACTACTGAGTTCGGCTTAACCTATCATATTCATGATACACTAGGAGAGGACATAGTGCAATGCCATCTTTAGAGTCCCTGAATCAGTCTCAAAAACGGAATTTACATTAAATAGCCGCAGGTATTACAGTATATGCAGAAATGCAAGACAAGGTTCAAATGAGCTGTATATATCAGTATGTCTCATAAAATGTTCTTCTTTACGTGCCTTAAATTTTAGCATCTACCTATTGTATCATATCGTATTGTCATCTTAAATACAATTTTTATTTTGATTGTTATTTAAATTTTATTGTATCGTATCGTTAAGCACCCTCCACTTCCAACCAAGAGGTTGTGAGTTCGAGTCACCCCAAGAGCAAGGTGGGGAGTTCTTGGAGGGAAGGATGCCGAGGGTCATTTGGAAACAGCCTCTCTACCCCAGGGTAGGGGTAAGGTCTGCGTACACACTACCCTCCCCAGACCCCACTAGTGGGATTATACTGGGTTGTTGTTGTTGTTGTTGTTGTTGTTGTATCGTATCGTTAAATCCATTGTCACGTAACGACAAAAAATATCATTTTATGAAACGACGGATTTGGTGTGGTGGCATTGTTACCTTGCTTTTTTCCCTCATCGTGCCCTTCCTTATTATTAAATAATCATATTTTGCACTTTACCCCACTCTTTTATATAATAATTCTACTTCGTCTAATATTTCAAGTTTATTCTTCATATTGTTAGTGTGTGATATCATACGACGACAAACGATACATCTATCCAAACGTTGTATTCATCAAACAATACAGTATAATACAATACAATACGATATATTATGAAACGACATGTAACAATGCCTTTTCTTTTCATGTTTTATTGGAATAACTCACTACTTTTTCTCCAAATTCAAAATATAAGTGCCCCAATAGCAGATTAATAATTAGAAATAGAACCTTATTGCTTCATATTTACAAGACATTTTTCATCACTTTGAGTCTCTCACGAAAATTGTGAAACCCCAATTTAGTCATTTAGTGATGTCTTTCTTGTACCAAATGATGAGAAAACAATAGGCACTATATGCTAAAAGTTTCAATTCAATCATTTGGACAGAAGAATTTGACATATGCATTATATGTTGTTATTGTTTCTACTTTCATAGCTTTCATTGAGCCAAAAGTCTATTGAAAATAACTTTTCTACCTTCGTAAGGTAGGAATAAGGTCTGGGTACGCACTACTCTCCCCATTCCTCACTTAAATTACATTGAGTATGTTATTGTTGTTTTTATTGTTGTTGTTGTACTTGTTGTATTGTATGCTCGGGTGCGAGAATATTTTTCATTACCTGCTGCCCCTCCCAATAATACCAAGTAATTTAATATTGATGCATCATTGATTAATATATAGTATTGAACAATATAAAAACCAGGAAAAATATACAAGTGCTTCTTGTATACAATATAAAACATCAAGATTCAAAATAGTACTTCTAGGCAAAACCTGATACTATCTGTCGAAGGAATTTATACCATTCTACCACACCCTTCGTTGGTCTACCTCTTTAAATGACTTTATCTCAAGATTTCTTTTTAAAATTTTCGAATTGAAATTTGGTAAAAACTTTAGAAAACTGCTTTAGGCAGCATCTTCTTGTTTTTCCAATATGCATAGTAGTCAAAAAGGGAATTGTTGTTTTCACTTAAACTAATAGTATAAAATAAATCTCGTGAATTTAATTTGTTGGCCAAAGGAATGATAATAATAATGCCAATAATAGAAAATGATATTTTTTTCGGGAGAATGATACAGTTACCCATAAAAATAAAACTATTTATCCTTCCATACCCATCAAACTAATTACATTTCCTACCCGTAGTAGTTTTTGTGGGGATTTTCTTTTATTTTCTTTATTTCTTCTTCCTTTTCTAATTTCATTTAACTTCTTTTTTTTATATTCTTTTTCTCTTCATAATCTAATTTTATTTATTATTTTTACTATTTTTTATTATTTTTGTTTTATACAATAAGAAAAAATAACTGATATAGTAAATATTTGTTCACCTTTTTTTAAATATAACTAGTATAATATACATTTTGTCTTTTTTCTCATTTTTTTAATTCAGTTATTAAACTAAAATAATATCAGTTGTCACTTGATCTAATTCACTGAATATCACACTGACTGTTGTTGAGCACCATAAATTACATAATCAGATTCTAAGAATCAACACGTGATTGTCATGCAAACCTTGATCTCCCTCCCTACAAATATCAGTACACACTCTACCATTAGCGGTAACACAACTAGTTGTGGAGCAAGAAAACATAATCTACGGCCACCAAATCTCTATATATACTAGTTAGAATAGAAATGATAATAAAATATTAGAAAATGCAATAAAAGTATAAGTAGCAAAAAAGACTTGTAGTACCATATGATACCAATATGGTATATATGTATGCCAACAGAGTATATGATTGCTCTAGAATATTGCTACAACTATCTGCGACTATACTACTGTACCAAAACATTAAAGGATGCAATAAAAGCATGAGAAAATTGCATGCTCGCATTGCAAGCTAAATATTTGCAAAGCAACTTGCTAATTCCGTACACTAACAGGGTATATAGTTATATGGGGTCGTTCCAACAATTGCATATAACTATAAAAGTATTACATAATACACATAATCTATGTCCATCGGCACAAAAAAATTTCAGCACTGCAAATCATGTTTATATAAATAATTTCAGAATAGAATTCACTTAAAAATGCAGCTAAAACAACCAAAAGAAAATGTTCAAACAACTATATGATACCAATATGGCATATAACTATACCAATATAGTATACAGTTTTACTTGTTAATTCTTGACAACTATATGAATATACTACTATTACATAACACACATGCATAAAGAGAAAAATAAAAAAATAGTGTACCACATATTAATATAATAAAGTATTTCAAGATATTGTACTATATTACTATTATTTAAAAAAATTAAATAGTGTACCAATTAAATGCATCTAATACAACAAAAAAATGATTCAACTAATATATGATACCAATATAGTATATAGCTATACTAATAGGGTATATAGTTGTACGGGGTCGTTCCAACAACTGCATATAACTATAAAAACTATTACATAATACATAAAATTTGTCCATAGGTACAAGAAAATCCAACACAACAAAACATTATCATATAAATTATTTCAGAATAGAATTCACTTAAAAATGCAACTAAAACAACTAGAAAATATTCCAACTACCATATGATATCAATATTGCATATAATTATACCAATAGAGTATACAGTTCTACAATATATCAAAATAATATCTTGTGTTCTTCATTCAACATTATACTATATACTATAACATTATATTGTTGTAATTAATTATATACCAAAATGCTATATAATATACCATTTTGGTATATAGTATAAATTTGTCTTTTTCGCTAGTTCAACCCAAAATTGTAAAATCTACTCCAATATCTCCACCAAATTTATTCAAACTATAACCACAACCTCCAATTAATATTCAAGCACACTCCAATCACAATTGGATCGAAATAACTACAAACTCAGCAAACCCAATTAATGAGTTTCAAGCTTCAAGATCCTTCAATAATGGATTTAATTTTCTCACAATAAAATCTTCGAAAATTAGCATTAACATTATAATCTACACATCAAAGAACAATACCCAATAAATTCCAACGGCAAACACTTCAAACACACATGAAAATTCAAATCTTAGTTAGATAGTACATATTATTTTTTGTTTTACTTTTAGAAGATATGAGAACTGTGATTTTTCATGGAGTAAAAGAGGAAAATTAGTTTTGAAACTTCTTAAAAGTGTTTGTTGCTTCTCCTTGAGAAATGGGTAGCGGCAGCATCGAGAATTGATGAGGAGACAAAAAAGGAAAGCTAATTATGTATTAGACTGGGCGGGTAATTAGTTGTAATAGAATAAGTATTTGATGTAATTACTTTTAAAATAGATAATTACGGGTTATTACTTTGATTAGGTAAGTATATAGAGTAGTTTAGCTAAAAGAAGTTCGTATAATCTCATCTTGGCTGACGGACCAGATGTGCTATAACTTTTTATTATTTTTATTAATTTTTACAATACTTTGCATGTCGTTTCTTGAACTTTCTATTGTGCAATACTGCTTATAAATTTAAAATAATTCTCGTAAATAGTTTATTATTTTTCCTTTTTGTACTAGTAAATGCTTTCTTGCTTGACAAACGATAGATATCCTAGTTGTATGAGGACTAGGATTTGAGTTTAACTTATATATATTGATTCGTGTAAAGAACTTTTACACAATCAGTACAACAATGGCTTTTCGACTTCTTGCTTGTAGATTTTCTCCTAAATCCTCTCTTTATTCTTCTTCTTCGTTTTCTCTATTGTCATATATCAACCGTCCTAAAGATCATTGTTTATACCCGACAATTTTGAGTTCCTTCTCTTAACTCTTCAATCGCAATTATAATTCAACGACCCAAAATTCATCTTCTTTCAAAAATAACCCTTCAAAATCCAATGTGGACTATTCCGAAAAATCATCATCAAAACCATCATTAATGGCATCACCCCCTCTCCTCCTCCGAAACGATAGTCATACATATTATCTACCCGGGGCAAGACACGATAACCCATCAAATTTAAATGGCAAAATACATAAATCGCCTCTTTAAGTTGTCCCCAACAATCATTTGAGCACCTCAACTGAGGCCTTTTTTCATTTAAACATTTCATGTGACTAAAAAGTGAACTCAATAAACACCCGACCTCACCAACCCCCGTCGCGTGCATTACACCTCCGGTGTCTATTATAAGAACGAATAAAAAGCTGACACATGGATAAACAATAAGAAATAAAGAATTAAAAGGCATCTAATTAAAAACATAAAAGATAAAGGTTAATTTCATCGTCTCTTCCGTCTATCTCTCTCTCTCTCCCCCCGAATTCCACCCATTTTCATGTCTTCGATTAAGCTTGGTTCAATCGGAATTTTTTATTGCAAAATTCAATATTTCTTTCACTTACTAAGTAGGATTAGTTGTGGTTTGTTCGAATTGATTATTGGTTCAAGATTTATCACCTGAAAGAAGGTCGTCCCAGGGTTTTGACAGTGGAGTTTTTGTGAAAATGGGAGTCAGCTGTAAAGTGGCTTCGATTATTGCATAAAGGTATGTTTAGATTATATATTTTTGTATTTTATTGCTATATGTCTGTTATGGTGCTATTATATTAGGATTTGTTTTCTTCTAGAAAATTGAAAAGGTCAGGGAATATTGACTGGTTTTCTTTTATCATTTTCAGTACCGATTTTATCATGGGGGTCACTTTATTGATGGAAAATATGTGGGGAGGGTAAAAAAATAGGGCATGTGGTGGACAAAGACCATTTTTCTTTGCTCGAGCTTCTGTCATACACAAAAGAAACTCTTGAAATGCGCTACAACTTAGTTGGTGGGTTCTTTGTTCAATGTCCTAAAACTCACAAGTTATTTCCTATTGAAAATGTCTATCAACTACTAAATTTAATTAAAGACCCGAAGGATGGGGATCTCTTTGATGTCTATGTGAGTCATGTAATAGATAATTTAGATGTTGTGGAGGAGGATGTACCTGTGGGATATTTACCTTCCTCACAGTTTGGTGATAGTGAACAAGCTACAACTAATACAGAAATTGGGGGTGGTCCAGGGGTTAGTGTACATGTTGGTGAGGGCATTGGTGTAAATGCTGATGAGGGCATTGGTGTAAATGGTGATGAGAGTATTCAAGTAAATATTGATGAGGGTATTGGAGTAAATGTTGATGAGGGCATTGGTATAAATGTGTTTGAGGATATAGAAGTAAATACTACTGAGGGTAGTGGTCTAGGGGCTAGTGTACATGTTGGTGAGGGCATTGGTGTAAATGCTGATGAGGGCATTGGTGTAAATGGTGATGAGAGTATTCAAGTAAATACTGATAATGGTACTGATGTAAATATTGATGAGGGTATTGGAGTAAATGTTGATGAGGGTATTGGTATAAGTGTGGTTGAAGATATAGAAGTAAATACTACTGAGGGTAGTGTTGTAAATGCAGAACAAACTAGGGCTACATTTTCAGATGAGGATATAAATGTTGATGAGAGTACAGCTGCAGAGCATGACAACACAAATAAAACAAATACAAATCTGTCTGAAGATGAAAATTTTGGTGAAGATGACCTTGAAGATATTCCAGAAGAAGATGACAGCGAGATAGATGATGAGTTAAGATCTGTGAGGAATGCTGCTAGGGAAGTAAAGGGAAACGTGCAGAAAAAGTATGTGAATGATGCTGGATCACAAAGTAAGAGGAAACAGAGGAAAAAACTTGTTTTTATAGAAGAGGTAATTCTTGGTGAGGTTGGAATTGATAAGGGGTTTGAAGATATAGGGATAAAAAAGAAGGATAAATATGTTGGAAAGCTAGGTGGGGATGAAGAGTATTTGGACGGCTCAGACGTTGGGAGTGTAGACCCACTTGCTGAACCTGGTGTTGATCTTCCTCCTAGAAGAAGAAGTCAAAAGATCAGGTATGACTTGGATGCTAAAATTCCTCTGTTTGAGTTGGGCATGATCTTTGATAATGCAGAAGATTTTAGGAAAGTTATTGCTAACTATGCTATTCAATATAAAATGTCTTTAAAGCTTAGACCTAATGAGAAAGATAGAGTAAGAGTTAAGTGTAAGCATGAAAAGTGTAAGTGACAAATATTTTCTAGTAAGGATAAGGATTCAATGAACTTTACTGTGAAGACTTATATACCTGTCCATAAGTGCCCAACAAAGAACAAGAACAAACTTTGCACAACCAAGTACATTGCAAGAAAGCTCCAAGATAGAATCATTCCAACTCCAAACATCACAGTGCATGAGTTGTAAAAGGTTATAAGGGTTAAATGGGGTTTGTATGTAGGAAGATCACTTGTATATAGAGCCAAGATGAAGGTAATTAGTCAATTTATGGGTGACTAGTACCTTGAATTTTCAAGGTTGCTGGACTATGCTGACATGATTAAGTCCATCAATCCTAGAAGTTCATGTTGGGTGAGAACTGATACATAAACAGTTCCTGGGAAACATCTGTTTAAATATTTTTATGTATGCTTTGAGGCTATGAAGAAGGGATGGATGGCAGGTTATAGAAGAATCATAGGTTTTGATGGTTGTTTCCTAAAGGGAGCTTGCATAGGTGAATTATTAGTGGATATTGGAAAAAATAAAAATAATTAGATGTATTCCATTGCTTGGGCTTTGGTAGATCAAGAGACTACACATTCATGGAATTGGTTCATCAACTATCTCAAAATAGACTTAGAGTTGGAATGGTGAAGATTTAATAGTCATGTCTGACATGCAAAAGGTACTGCAATCTATTTATTATGTTGTTTGTTTGTTATCATTATTATCGCCAGATCACTTGATGTTGTATCTCACTAATATTGCATGTTGCTGTTGTTGTTATTAGGGAATGTCATCTGCTATTGCTGATTTGCTACTTCTTGCTGAAAGAAGAATGTGTGCAAGACATATTTAGGCAAACTGGCAGAAATCTTGGAGGGGAGAGGAGAGAAAGAAGCAGTTTTGGAGATGTGCTAAGGCTCCTTTTCAGGTAAAGTTAAGAGAAGAAATGAAGAAATTGGATGAATTAGGAACTGGTATTTGTGAAAGTTTACTGTCCTATGATAAAGAATACTGATGTAGGGCATATTTCAATAAGAAGGTTAGATGTGATGTTGTAGAAAATAACATGTGTGAAATATTTAATTCCTGGATATTAAGTCCTAGGCATAAATTTGTCATCACTATGTTTGAAGAAATTAGGCACAAGATGATGAGTAGGCAAGTTGATATGATCAAGTTTGTTGAAACATGGGCTTCTGATATATCACCTATGACAAGACTAGTTTTAGAGAAAAATAAGGAAATAGGAAGGAAGTTGAAAGTACAGTGGAATGCTGACACTGGATTTGCAGTGAATGAAGGCATGTATAGACACATTGTTGATATACAAAAAAGCGAATGCAGCTGCAGATTATGGCAGTTAAGAGGTATACCATGTCAACATGCAATATGTGCCTTTTATAAGCTTGGGAAGGTAGCAGAAGACTATATTGAGTACTAGTATAGGAAAGACACTTTCCTGGCTGCTTACCAATACTATATTCAGCCAATTCCAAGCATGCAAATGTGGACTGAGTCTACCAATCCATCAATTGAGCCTCCTGGAGTTAAACCAATGCCTGGTAAGCCAAAAAAATACAGAAGAAAGGACAAGGATGAACCAAAGAAGTGGGGAAAACTGTCAAAGAAGGCTGCTAAGATGTCATGTTCAATTTGCCATCAAGTTGGTCATAACAAGTTAGTATGCAGTTTAAGGGTAAGTTTGATCACTTCCAATTCAATTTATTTTTATTGTTTTCATAGTACTTGATTAATGACTTAGCAATCATATACTAAGGGGACAAACAAGCACACAATCGAGAAGGTCAAATGGAACAACACAATCAAGCACACAAGCTGGTAGTCAAAGTAATACAACCCAAGCTGCAGGTACAACAACTACCACAACCCAAACTTCAAGGGCCCCATCTTCCATGTGTGCTAAAGATAAGAAGGAACACACCATTAGTAAGAGGTAGAGGAACTGTAGGAAATGGTGGTAAGGGAAGATGTGGAGGATATGGTAGGGGAAGAGGTGGAATATCAGTTGGTGCTTCTGTTACATCTGGTGCATCTATTTCTGCTACTGCCAAAACACTTGTTGCTTCTGTTGGAAAGAAAAGAACCAGAAATTCTGGTTTTGGTTTATACACAGACACACAAACAGGAACTAGTATCCTTAATGTGAGTGTGAGAAGTATTATTCAATATTAGTTAACTGTATTTTCTATCATTATGCTTCTGCATGATTCATTACTGACTAAGTGTATTTTGTAGCCTGGTAGGCCAAGTTGAAAGACTTATTTCAACCGGTGCAAACTTGATGAAGGCTGCACAAACTAATGTAGATCTTGGATTTAGATCAAATGGTCTCAAGTAGAAAGGGAATAGAGTTGTGACAGGGAATCAACTTCAAAAGCAAAGGGATGTTGTAGTTTCCAACAAAAAGATGAAAGTCGAAACCTCTACTTCATCCACACCAGTTGACTCTTGTCAAATTCAAATTTAGGAAGAAGTTTCTTATATTTTGTCGGTCATGTGTATGAACCATATTTTGTGAAGTATTTTGAACCTACTTATGTTGGTCATTTGGTCATATGTATGAACCTTACTTTTGCATGGGATGTATATAAACCTGCTTTTGTTAGTTCAATGTTTTAGATTATTCAACATTTGCTATTATGATATTGGCAGTATAGTTTTTTGCTATTATGAGATCGGATTAGTCCACCTTTGCTTTAGTAGTCTAATTTTTTTGCAGAAACTAAAACACATTTGATCATTGAAAACTTCATCATACACATTGTAAATTTCAACTACATTGAATAGGCAACATTGGCCATAAATCAAAAACAACATTGCAGTAAAATAAATGGGGTTACATGCCCATATACATATACTATACACTTAAATAATAGAAGATTCCCTCAATTACAATTACAAGCAACCACACCAAAATCCCTTGTTTCTTCGTCAACTTCGACTTTTCTTCTTCATGATTTTTTACCCTCTTTAATAATCCATACATGACTTTGGTATAGTGTTAGGACAATTCAGCATCATACCAACGAAAAAAATCGCATCCACCATCGGCAGCTTTTCCAAATCTAGAGCCATAGAATCTTCTACCCGAATTAAATAGTGACCACGAAAGTTTTAAAGGAGAAATTTGGCCACATTTGCAATTAACAACAAATTCCATTGAAATAGAAGAAGTAGAGAGAGAGAAGAAAAGAAAATTTGCTGCTTTGCTAGGGAGGAAGAAGATATATGCGGCTGGAGAGGTGAGACAAGTGAAATAAATTTTTAGGGTTGGGTTTGGGAATTTAAATTAGGGACTTCATTAAGTTTTTTTTTTGGGAATTTCACAAAAATTCCGCTACATTATCGTTGGGATTACTTACACACGCGCGGATCTGGAGGTGTAATACACGCAATGGGGGTTGGTGAGGTCGGATGTTTATTGAGTTCACTTTTTAGTCATGTGAAACGTTTAAATGAAAAAGGCCTCAGTTGAGGTGTTCAAATGATCGGCGGGGACAACTTAAAGAGGCGTTTTATGTATTTCGCCAGTTTAAATATGAGACGAATACGTGCCATAAATTCACATTATGTCATAGAATGTTTCTCGATCTATTACCCAAGGAACTTTATAATATAACGCCCGAGGAATTCAGTAGAGCAACGAAGATGTTGTCAGCATCGATGAAAGTATCGATAATTTTCATTAATATTGGAGCATTTATTTCTTTAATAGTATGGAGTTCTCTTTTTGGATTGGATCTTGTTGGTAAGGCAACATTTATACCACTTTTGATCTATTTACGTACGTTGTATGAATTGCTATCAGAGGAAAATAAGTCATTGAAATTGGTTGAACGATTAGGGTTAAAGCATGAACTTGGTAGCAAAATGCCAATTCAGAATTTAAATTTATTAAGGAAGCAAAGAAGTCATCTCTTCTATATTGGGCTGCTCAATCCTCACATATTGTGTTTCTAGTTGTAATGCTGGTTATGGCATTGTTCTTTAGAATAGCTAAATTTTGGAGTGTCAACGGTGTTTGACTGTTTGGTATCTCAACTTTTCTTTACTTAAATACTAGGCTTTTGTCTACGGTATGGTTCTAACAACTTGTTTACATGGTTATTACATATTGTATAATATCGTATTGTTACTTTAAATACAATATTTATTTTGACTGTTACTTAAATTTTATTGTATCGTCCATCGTTACGTAATAACGAAAAGTGTCACTTCATGGAACGACATATGGTGTGACAGCACCGTTATACCTTGCTTTTTTCTTTCATATGTCCTTACTTATTATTAAATAATCATATTTTATCTTTTAACCTACTTTTTTATATAATAATTCTACTCTGTATCCTATTTTTTCTTAGTAATGTAGCAAGTTTATTTTTCATATTGTTGGTACATGACATGATAAAACGACGACAAACGTTACAACATATCCAAATATTGTATTTATAAAACAATACAGAACAATACAGTACAACATGTAACAACAATACAAACAAACTGTAATTAGTTCTAACGTGTGTGCGCGATGTATGTACTGTGTTCTTATAGCTAGATCAATGTCCAGAGTTCGTTCAAAAAGATAACGTTGTTGTCATTAAAATCTAGTCAACAACGGCATTGTTAGGAGGTTGCCATGTTTTTATTTAATAAAAAAAAGGCCAAATACATAAGCAACCTCTTAAAGTTGTCATCAATTTTCATTTTGACACTTGAATTAAGCTTTATTCCTATTACGTTCAACTACGTTCAAAGTGTGACTACTAAACACAACATAGTGACATGGTAAAATAAGTGTTGTTCACTTTCATTAGGCGCGTGAGTTGATAAAAATTATATTTTTTCTTTTTTTTCCCATGTTGAATTTTTCTATCCACCTGCCTGCAGTTTCCTCACCAAGATCGGCATGATACAGCAGCCACCTGGCTATTGTCCTTTCTTATTCACAGATTAGTTTCTTGGTGTGTACGCAGACTTTATGTCTGATCTGGGTTAGAGAGCGTTGTTTCCGATAGACACTCGGCTACCTCCCCAAAAAAGTCTTCACTTTGCTTTTGTGTTGACTCGAACTCACAGCCTCTTGATTGGAACTTGAAAATATAGGGTGTTTATCGCTAGATCAACCCAGTCTTGTCTAGCTGGGGAAGGGTTCTATATATATATATATCATGCCGTCTCCGGCGGCAAACCAAACAGAAGAAGAATTTTTCAGTAGAAATGCATACCATCTTTAAGATTTAAATCAAAGGCTACGCTAGATTGCCGATCACAAAAAACTGTTTCAGAGTCGTAATAAACAGAGATGGAGACGGCGATCGGAAATCAAACGAAACGAGAACTTGAGAATGATTTCTCAAATCAGAAAATCACAACTCAACCACAATCTCAACTGTAATCCATTTCAACAAGAACCCTCATAAATCCCAAAAATCAGAATTAAGAAACTTTAAGAAATGATTTCAGAAATCCCAAATCTTAAAGCTCAAAAAGGAACATGGAACCTTGAAGAGAACGGAAATGTTTGATAAGAATTTTAGGTGGTGGTGTTTATAGTGGGTCAATGGAGAAAGACGGCTGGTTGGTGTTGGACGGAGAACAAAAGAGTAGTGATCATAACTGACTATGGGGCTGCTGCATTTGGGGAAAAAGGCAAGGCAGTTGGGAAGAATACCATGAGTTTTTTTCCTTTTTCTAATCTTTTTGTTGACTTTTGATTAATTTTAACTAAAAAAGCCATTTGTCATATATTCCACGTCATCGCGTGTCAACTTCACACGCTATATTTTCCTAACTGGCTAGTGAAAAGGTGTTCACTAGGCACACTTTGAATATAATTAAAGTGTGTAATGGAAACAAGGTTTAGTTAAGTGTAAAAATGAAAATTAGTTACAACTTTAAGGGGCATCTATGTATTTGGCCAAAAATAAATGTGAAGATCTAGTTTTTGCTTGGATGGTTGTATTATATGATGACCCGAAAGGTTATCTTTAAATTTAATGTTTATTTTTGTGTTCTGAGACCTTGAATAGCACCTTTCAGCATTCCTCGACTTGCGTGCGCAGTTCGTAAATTTTACCGAAAAGTTTTTATGTAAAAATTTGATAAAAAATGTGAAATAGATCTTCAAAACTCATTTGAGTGACTTAGGGACACGTTGAACAAACGGACCCGAATTAGTATTTTGACAGTTCCGATAGGTCCATATCGTGATTTGGAACTTGGGCGTATACCCGTAATTTAATTTGGAGGTCCCTAGCTCGAGTTATAACCAATTATAGAAAACTAAAAGTTTGAAAGCATAAAGATTTCAAAGTTTGATCACAAATTAATTTTTATTGATATCGGGCTCGAATTTCGATTCAGAAAGTTGAAATAAGTCTATTATGTCATTTATGACTTGTGTGCAAAATTTGAGGTCAATCGGACTTGATTTGATAGATTTCGGCATCGAATGTAGAAGTTAAAAATTCTTAAGTTCCTTAAGCTTGAATTGAGGTATGGTTCGTGGTTTTAGCGTTGTTTGATGTAATTTGAGGTTTCGACTAAGTTCGTGTGATGTTTTAAGACTTCTTGGTGTATTTGGTTGGGGCATTGTACCAAACGACCCCTAACAATATATGTTGCTTGGATCCTCCAAAAATGCTACTGAGTCGGTATCAAATCCTCTAAGATCCATTAATTTTCAAAGATCCACATAAGAGTGGCGACATTTTGGCGGGGATCCGAGCAACATAGCTAACAACGATGCCAAACCCGAACAAAAGGTCACGTAAATGGCATTTGAATGTCCAAACGCCACAAGGAAAGAACAACAACAACAACAACCCAGTATAATCCCACTAGTGGGGTCTGGGGAGGGTAGTGTGTACGCAGACCTTACCCCTACCATAAGGTAGAGAGGCTGTTTCCAATAGACCCTCGGCATCCTTCCCTCCAAGAACTCCCCACCTTGCTCTTGGGGTGACTCGAACTCACAACCTCTTGGTTGGAAGTGGAGGTTGCTTACC
>AWOL01S0115347.1:0-38246 GCA_000715115.1 Nicotiana otophora
ATATGTTGGAGGAGCGGGTTGCACGCCGCAACAGAATTGATTATAATGAATATATTGGAGGATAGGGTTGCATGCCACAACAGATTTATTAAAAGTTCATATTGGAGGATTGGGTTGCACGCCGCAATAGACTTATTTAAAAGTCGACATACATATATATATTGGGGGATCGGGTTGCACGCGGCAACAAACTTGATTAAAATGAATATATTGGAGGAGCAGGGTGCACACTGCAACAGAATTGAATGTGAATATATTGTGAGAGCGGGTTGTACGCTGCAATAGAATTGAATGTGAATATATTGTGAGAGCGGGTTGCACGCTGCAACAGAATTGATGGAAATGACAATTGGTTATGACTGCTGAGTTGGCTTCAATTATTATTGATGAATTACCTGATTTATTTCTATTATTGTTGTTGTTACTAATATTGCGTACAAGTAATATAAGTGACCCGCCTTAGACTCGTCACTACTTCGTCGAGGTTAGGCTCAGCACTTACCAGTACATGGGGTCGATTGTACTGATACTACACTCTTCACTTCTTGTGCAGATTTTGGAGCTGGTCCCAGCGGCGTACCATAGACTTGCTCGGATGTCAGCTACTCATAGGAGACTGAGGTATAACTGCAAGGCGTTCGCAGTTCTGAAGTCCCNAATTCTTGAATTCCTACATTAATTGTTATGTGCTATTTGAATTATGTGCCTTAATTGTTATTTGACATTTAGCATATTAAATATTAAACATCATATTTTCTCTCTGATTTCTATAATAATTTGCTATTTGCCTTTGTTTGTTTCATAATTAAATCATAATTATTGTATGTTTGTTATCTTATAATTTTATATTAATTGTTGTATTTATTGGGGAAATTTCTTCTATAGGAATTGGTAAATGAATATGTTGGAGGAGCGGGTTGCACGCCGCAACAGAATTGATTATAATGAATATATTGGAGGAGCAGGGTGCACACTGCAACAGAATTGAATGTGAATATATTGTGAGAGCGGGTTGCACGCCGCAATAGACTTATTTAAAAGTCGACATACATATATATATTGGGGGATCGGGTTGCACGCGGCAACAAACTTGATTAAAATGAATATATTGGAGGAGCAGGGTGCACACTGCAACAGAATTGAATGTGAATATATTGTGAGAGCGGGTTGTACGCTGCAATAGAATTGAATGTGAATATATTGTGAGAGCGGGTTGCACGCTGCAACAGAATTGATGGAAATGACAATTGGTTATGACTGCTGAGTTGGCTTCAATTATTATTGATAAATTACCTGATTTATTTCTATTATTGTTGTTGTTACTAATATTGCGTACAAGTAATATAAGTGACCCGCCTTAGACTCGTCACTACTTCGTCGAGGTTAGGCTCAGCACTTACCAGTACATGGGGTCGATTGTACTGATACTACACTCTTCACTTCTTGTGCAGATTTTGGAGCTGGTCCCAGCGGCGTACCATAGACTTGCTCGGATGTCAGCTACTCATAGGAGACTGAGGTATAACTGCAAGGCGTTCACAGTTCTGAAGTCCCCGTCCATTTTATTTTAGCTGTGTGTTTATTTCCAGACAACTTTATTTTATTTCAGACCTTTATTTGTATAATTCTAGAAGCTCGTGCACTTGTCTCACCAATTCTGGGATGGTATTTAGACATCGTTATTTTTATGGATTATTCACTATATTTCAGACGTTACTTCCGTGATTTTTCTCTGTTATTAATAAATTTAAAAATTGTTTTAAAAATGGATAATATTATTCTAATGTTGGCTTTCCTAGGAAGTGAAATGTCAGGCGCCATCACGGTCCGAAGGTGGGAATTTCAGGTCGTGACAGTTGGTATCAGAGCACTAGGTTACATAGGTCTCACGAGTCATAAGCAAGCTTAGTTGTGTCTGAAGGATCGGTACGGAGACGTCTGTACTTATCTCTCAGAGGCTATGAAGTTTAGGAACAATATCACTTCTTTCTTATTCTATCGTGCAATTTTATTCTATCATCGATGATTGAACCTTTCTACTCTTATTCTCTGGCAGATGGTGAGAACACGTAATACCTCTACCGACGGTCAGGGACCAGAACCCCCGGTGGAAACTATGGCCAGGGGTAGAGGTCGAGGCTGAGCTCATGCTAGAGGCCGAGGTAGAGCTCAGTCCAGAGCTCGAGCAGTTGCACCTGTTGAAGAACCTCAGATGGACCTTCAGGAGGAGGTTCCAGTTCAGAATGTACCAGTTGGACCAGTTCAGGTCCCAGAAGGATTCATAGCCACTCCAGTACTTCAGGACGCTCTAGTCCGTTTGGTAAGTCTTATGGAGGACGTGGCCCAGAATGGTACATTTCCACTGGCACCAGCCATCTCACAGGCTGGGGGAGGAGCACAAACTCCCATTACTCCCGCTCCGGAGTAGATGGCTCCCCAGAATCAGGCTCCAGCAGCCCTGCCAGTTGGGGTAGTTCAGCCAATTGTTGTGGAACATATCGGTGATAGGCCCGCCATGTCTTTTGAGGCCTTATTGAGACTGAATAAGTTTACCAAGATCCTTCCAGTTCACTTCACTGGTACACCTTCTGAGGACCCACAGGATTATCTTGAACGCTGCCATGAGGTGCTGCAGAACATGGGTATAGTTGAGACCAATGGGGCTGATTTTGCTGTATTTCAGATGACGGGTTCCGCCAAGAGGTGGTGGAGAGATTATACATTGACCCGACCAGTCAGATCGCCTGCACTTACATAAGAGCAGTTCTCTCAGCTAATTTTGGAAAAGTTCCTCCCTATCACACTGAGAGTGGAATTCCACAAGCAATTTGAGCGTCTACAGCGGGGCAGTATGACTATTACTCAGTATGAGTCTCGTTTTGTGGATTTGGCACGGCATGCTCTCCTTTTACTACCTACGGAGGGAGAGAGAGTGAGGAGGTTTATTGAGGGACTTACTCACCCTATCAGACTTCAGAGGGCCAAGGAGACCGGAAGTGAGATTTTCTTTCAGGCGGCTGCTAATGTCGCAAGGAGGATCGAGATAGTTCTTGCACAGGAGAGAGGGCAGAGGTCCGATAAGAGGCCTTGTCAGTTTGGTGGTTTCAGTGGTGCCTCGTCTGGAGGCAGAGGTAATTTTGGTAGGGGCTATCCTCTCAAACCATTTCATTCAGCACTTCATGTATCTATCAGTGCATCACCACTCCAGAGTTACTACAACGGTTATCCGGCCCATTTGGGTCAGCTTCAGCAGCCACAACATCAGGATGGGTGTTACGAGTGTGGGAACATTGGTCACATCAGGAGGTATTGCCCTAGATTGGCGAGTAACAGATCTCGGCAAGATTCTCCTGCCATCATACCGGCACCGGTTGCTTCACCGCCTGCTCAGCCAGCTAGAGGTAGGGGTCAGGCAGCTAGAGGTGAAGGTCAGGATATTAAAGGTGGAGGTCAGGCCATTAGAGGTGAAGGTCAGACCGTTAGAGGTGGAGGCCAGCCAGTCAAAGGCCATCCCAGGGACACAGCTCAGAGTGGTAGGGCCCAACCCCAATTCTATGCTTTTCCAGCTAGGCCTGAGGCCGAGTCATCTGATGCTGTGATCACATGTATTATTCTAGTTTTCCATAGAGATGCTTCAGTTCTATTTGATCCACGATCTACTTATTCCTATGTGTCCTCCTATTTTGCTTTATATTTGGTTGTGCCTTGTGATTCTCTGAGTGCTTCTATGTGTGTATCTACACCGGTGGGAGACTCTGTTGTAGTAGATCATGTCTATCGTTTGTGTGTTGTTACTATTTGTAATCTCGAGACTAGTGTGGATCTTCTACTTCTTGATATGGTAGATTTCGATATCATCTTGGGTATGGATTGGCTGTCACTTTATCATGCTATATTGGATTTTCATGCCAAGACAGTGACCCTAGCCATGCCGGGGTTACCTCGATTAGAGTGGAAAGGAACTCCTGGTCATTCTACCAGCAGGGTTATTTCTTATATGAAAGCTCGACGTATGGTAGAGAAAGGGTGTCTAGCCTATTTGGCTTATATTCGCGATCCCAGTGCGGATGTCCATTGTATGGACTCAGTACCAGTTGTTCATGAATTTCCAGAAGTATTTCCTGCATATTTGTCGGGGATGCCACCCGACAGAGATATTGACTTCTGTATTGATTTGGCTCCGGGCACTCAGCCCATTTCTATTTCACCATACCGTATGGCCTCTCCAGAGTTGAAAGAATTGAAAGAGCAGTTTCATAAGCAGATCGACGGGTAGTCGGAGCGGACAATTTAGATTTTGGAGGATATGCTTAGAGCATGTGAGATTGACTTTAGAGAGAAGTGGGATCAATTATTACCATGTGACGAGTTTGCTTATAACAACAATTATTAGCCCATCATCGAGATGGATCCATGTGAGGCCTTGTATGATCGATGATGTCGTTCTCCTATTATTTGGTTTGAGCCCGGCGAGGCTAGGTTATATGGTACCGATTTGGTGAAAAATGCCTTGGATGAGGTAAAGTTGATTCAGGAGAGGCTTTTCACAACACAGTCCAAGCAGAAGAGTTACGCAGATCAAACAACACGTGATTTGTCATTTATAATGGGCGAGAATGCACTTTTAAAGGCCTCGCCGATGAAGGGTATAATGAGGTTTAGGAAGAGGGGCAAGCTGATTCCGAGGTACGTTAGTCAATTCGAGGTGTTGGAGTGAGTTGGTGAGGTTTCATATAGGCTTGCTTTGCATCCTAGTCTATCAGGAGTTCATCTTGTATTCCACGTGTCTATTCTTTGGAGGTACCACACCGATAGGTCCCATGTGCTGATTACAACACAATTCAGCTAGATGAGAGCCTATGTTATGGGGAGGATATTTTTGCCATTGTTGATAGGAAGGTTTAGAAGTTGAGATCTAAGACGATTGCAATAGTGAAGGTCCAGTGGAGGGGTCAACTACTCTAGAAGGCAACTTGGAGACCGAGGAGAACATGCAGAGCAGATATCCACACTTACTCGACACTTTAGGTATGATTCTAAACCTGTTCGAGGATGAATGTTTATTTTTGAAGTTCCAATAGGTTCGTATAGTGATGAATGTTTAGGTAATGACCCAACCGATCATTTTACTTTCTAGATCCCCGTTCCTCTATTTAAGACTTCCCTAATATGTGTTTCCTATTTTATGACTTGCAGGGATGATTGTTATGATTTTTGAAGGGTTCATATTGAATTTGGAATACTTAATTCCTTAATAGTGGCCTAAGGTGGCCAACTTTGACTTGAGTCAACACTTTGATTAAACCGCCTCAGAATCGGGATTTGAAAGTTCCAATAGGTTCGTATAGTGATTTTGGACTTGGGTGTATGTTCAAATTGAGTTTCGGCGGACCGGGAGCATTTAGGCGCTTATTGTCAGAAGTTGGCATCCTAAGAATTTTAGAGTTTCCTAAGTTTGATTTGAAGTGGACATTGGTGTGATTGATATGCGTAAAATTTGGTGTCATTCCGAGTTGTCTAAGTGTGATTCGTTGCGTTCATAGCTAGTTAGAAGAAGTTTGAAGTTTAGAAGTTGATTAATTTGGTTTTGAGGTGAAATTCTTGGTTTTAATGTTATTGTATGTGTTCCGAGGCTTCAAGTAGGCCCGGATTGTGGTTTTGTACTTGTTGGTATAATTGGCAGGTGTCTCAGGGGCCTCGGCGGTGTTTCGGGATGTTTTCAGACCATTTCCCTTCATGTTTGGAATGCCGGTTTACTGGTGTACTGGTGTGCTTCGCGCTCGCGAAGGGTGTTCCATGATCGCGAATGAGGCTGGTGAAGGGGGGTAGTGGTTTCTCATCATGAATGCGAGGAAGGCCATGCTAAAGCGATGGAGGACCTGAATTCACTTCGCGAACACGTAGAATGAAAAGGTAGGAAGAACTGGAAGGTATTGACCTTTGCAAACACAGCATGGTGACCGTGAATGCGGAGGGCAGGGGCCAGGTGCAGGAGCCATAGCGAATGTGACCTGGGTGTCGCAAACGTGAATAGTATTTTTGGGCAACTGTAGATTTGGCCTTCGCGATTGCAAGGAGGTTTCCGCGATCGCGATGAGGAAGGAGCTGGGCATAATGCATTTTTATTTTGGGACTTCTGCTCATTTTCCCCAATTTTCATTTGGCTTGGGAGATTTTGGAGCTCTTTGGAGGGAGAGTTTCATCAAGAATCATAAGGTAAAGATTTCTTCTTATTATGAGTTAAATATATGGATTAAGAGTAGATTTTATCATAGAAATTAGTGAAATTTTGGGATTTTGTTGGAAAACCTAGGGTTTAGTAAAAATGAGATTTGACCACGAAATTGATTGTAGAATTGAGTATAAACTATATATTTGGGTTTGTAATGCAATGGGTAATATTCATCTTCAAAAATTTTCGGAATACGGGCACGTGAGCCTAGGGTTGACTTTGTTCGACTTTTCGGGTTGTGTTGGAAAATTATTCTAATAGTTGAATTATCAGTTTTTGAGCATACACTGATAGTTTTGCATGTCTTTTGACTAGTTTTGAGTTGCTTGGTGCCGTTTTAGGTTGACTAGTGAGGTTTGGGAACGGAATAGCGTACTTGAAAGCAAGGTAAGTATCTTGCCTAATTTTGTAAGAGGGAATTAACCCCGTAGGTACTTTAATTGCTATAAATTACGTGTTGTTGGTGCTACGTACGTATGGGGTGATGAGTGTCCGTACGTAAGCTAGATTTATGTTATGTTCGGGTAGACTTAGTCCTACATCATGCCTTAGCTATACTACTTGAATTAAACTTGTTTGTTGATTTCTTGGGATTAATTTCAGATTTGGTCTAGAACTTATATTTGATCGAGCCTCTTTACCTTGGTTTTTGGCGGGATACTTGATTGTCGGTAATAATTGTGTTTTCTTTTGCATTCCTATTCCTCGTGTTGTGTTTATGTGACCAGTTGTTCGGGAAAGTTTATCTATTCCTGTGGATCGGGCTATACGCCTCGGCAGTGCTATGAAATATCATTATGGATCGGGACGTACGACCTCGGTAGTATTTTGAGATGCATCCATGGATCGGGCCATACGACCTCGACAGTGTACACTATTATTATAGACCTGGAAGTACAACCTCGGTAGAGTGTAATATTCGATAGGAGTAAGAATACACATGAGTTGTTCCTTCTTGACTTGAAACTTGAAATATACTTGATTTTTCCTTGTTCGTTTGAGATAGCATATATTATTTGAGGATTTCATATTATTGTTATGTTGACAGATCAATTACTTATTTCATCGCTACATGTTTTGTTTCATGCCTATCTATTTTCATGTACTTTAATTGTTGGACCACTAGTAAGTGTCAATGTCATCCCCTGGTCACTAATTCTTCGAAGTTAGACTCGATACTTATTGGGTATGCGTTGATTTAAGTACTCATAGTACACTTCTGCAGTAATTGTTCATGTTCTGAGGCATGTACTTCAGGAGGTCATTGGGTCACGTAGATGCACTATCCGGAGGCTTAGTGGTGAGCTACTCTCCATGCTTTGATTTGCAGCACCCGGAGTCTCCTACTTGTTATGATTATCATTTCTGTCTATTTTATTTTAGTCAGTAGCTATAGTTGTTTTGTATTACTAGATTGCTCAAGCACTTGTAACACCGGGTTTTGGAGATTTCTAGTGGATGTTCACGGTCGTATTTAATGTTACTATCACTTCGTTCACGTTTTATTTATATTTTGTGACTTGTTAAGGAAGAACGTGTATTTTCATGGTTTCTAGATTTAATTCCATTTACTTAATGTAATTCCCAATTTATAAAAGTTAAAAATTTGATAATTAAGTTGGAGGTTACCATTTGCTTGCCTAATGATATCGTTGGACGCTATCACGGCCTATGGTGAGAATTGGGTCGTGAAAATATTTCTACTTATCTCAATTCTATGTACATTGTATCACTGTACAGACAATGGATAAATGCTTGACATATATGTGTATACATTTGTAACAAAAAAATGTCAGCGATCGGCAACTGCCTACCGGCGGCCTGTGACCGACGATAGAGGATGATTAGGGGTGGTGATGGGAGGTGTCACGACCCAGTTTCACCTATAGGTCATGATGATACCCAACCTCACAGCTAGGCAAGCCAACTAGTAAATTAAACATATATTATTTCGTTTAATAATTATCCGAGTAATTAAACTCTTCTTACTTGCAAGAATAAAGAGAATATGAAAGATCTGATTAAATGAAAACCAAGAAAATAATTCAAACCGCAATTCTACCAGTGTGTCTTCCAAGACCTGGTGTCACAAGTGTATGAGCATCTAGTAGATTATACAAAAGAAATCCAAAATACTGTCTGAGCACAAAATAGACAGAAACAAATACAAAGGGAGACACTAGGTGTTGCGGAACGGCTCAGGAGAAGTAGCTTACCACTAGGCCTCAGGATAGCATGGGTGCGCACCGGTAGGTCCGCCTAAAGTCCCTGTCTCAGATCCTGCACAAAAGGTGTAGCATGAGTACATAAACAATGTGTACCTAGTAAGTATCAAGCCTAATCTCGAAGAAGTAGTGACGAGAGGTTGACTTTGACACTCACTAAGGGTCAATAATATTAAAATTGAAATATTTAAATAGACATGATTTATGTGAACAACATTAATTTTATTTAAGAAGCAGAAATAATTAATTCTTTCAATTTCAATAATTTCTAATTTATCAATTAGCTTCACAAGGTGCAATAAAATATCAAGGTATCGTGTAATTATTAGTATTAGGCACGATTTCTGCCGAGGTTGTTCGGCCCGGTACAGAGTGTCGTGTACACTGCCGAAGGACGTGCGGTATGCTCCATAGATGCATCTATACTGCTGAGGCGTTCGACCCGTTCCACAAGAAAGGAGGACATTTTCTTATGAACCTCCGGAATGAGAAGTTATTATGAGGCTAACATATAAGGACGTGAAATTTCTATTAACAGTCAAGTAATTTACACAAAATTCAAGTGTATGAAATTTCGGTCTTTTACTATATCCTCTAACAATTTTCAATATAACTCCTGTATTTTAAATAAATAAAGGATTCAATTATCACAGGTAATTCATGATTTGATTCCTAAACTACCCGGACATGGCATAATTAGTAGCTACGCACGGACTCTCGTCATCTTGTGCGTACATAGCCCCTTACAATTAGCAACAATTATT
The DNA here is from genome assembly GCA_000715115.1 of Nicotiana otophora. Lineage (NCBI taxonomy): Eukaryota > Viridiplantae > Streptophyta > Magnoliopsida > Solanales > Solanaceae > Nicotiana > Nicotiana otophora. The sequence goes on from AWOL01S0115347.1 coordinate 9,222, forward strand.
AATTTAAATCATCTATGGGGTAAATTCCCTCTTACAAGGTTAGACAAGAGACTTACTTTGTCTCAAAGTTCACTTCTCAATCACAATGTCGCGTTAAAGTCTCAATTCGATGCCGAAAATTCCAAAACTATCCAAATGTTATACAAAATAATTTATACATGCTCAATAATTCGAAATTAGACTACTAAATTAATTACCCACCCAAAATGGTAAAATTCCTAAAATGCACCACGGACCCATGTGCCCGGAATGCAAAAATATTCGGAGGGAAACGTTACCCATAATCTCAAGAACTCAAATATATTATTTCCATCCAATTCCATAACCAGTTTCTTGGTTAAAATCACATTTTTTTACAAATCTAGGTTTTTCATCTAAATCCTTGATTTCCATAATTTGTATGTTATAATCTACCCATTATCTATGTATTTAACTCAAAATATATAGAATTAACTTACCTTCAAGTTTCTAGTTGAAATCCTTCTCACAAAGCTCCAAAATCGCCCAAGAATGGAGGAAAATGGGCTAAAATGGTTGTTTTACCGTTCCTTAAAATGTTCTACCCAAACAGCCCTCTCGCTTCTGCGGCTCGTAAGCCGCTTCTGCAGCTCCGCATCTGCAGAAAATACCTCACAGATGGGGCTCTCCCCCTTAGCCGACTCGCCCGCTTCTGCGGTCAACGACTCATACCTGCGAGACCGCTTCTATGCTACATGATCTGCACCTGCGTTGGCTCCCGCTTCTGCGGCCCTTCTACCGCTCCTGCGGTCGCGCATTTGCATGCAGCTCGTCCGCACCTGCGACTTCTGGGCTGCCAACACTTGGCCGCTTCTGCGAGCTTTGGGCTCGCTTCTGCGAGCTCGCACCTGCGGTTAGCCCTCCGCAGGTGCGATTACACCAGAAGCCTGGTGCAACAGATGCTCTTCAAACAATCCAAACTTGGTCCGAGCCTCATCCGGTTAACACCCGAGGTCCCCGGGGCCCCGTCCGAACATACCAACAAGTTTGAAATCATCAAAACGGACTCGATCGAACCCTCAGAACGCGTAACACAACATCAAAACTAAGAATCATACCCCAAACCAAATTAGGTTAACTTAGAAATTTCAAATTCTTCAAACTTACTCCAAAAGCGCCAAAACATACTTAAACTACTCTAAACGATACCAAATTTTGCGTGTAGGTCTTAAATCACCATACAAAACTATTCCCAGGCTCAGAATTCCAAACGGACTTCGATTACTCCAAAACCTATTCCAAACCAAATTTAAAGAACCTTAAAACCTTTAAATAGCTAGGTTTCACTATTAAGCATCGAAATGTTCCATGGTTGTCCAAAACCCGATGCGAACATACGCCCAAGTCCCAAATCATCATACGCACCTATTGGAACCGTCAAATCCCTATTCCGGGGTCATTTTCTAAAAATATTGAGCGAAGTCAAACTTGTCCCTTTTAAAGCTATCTAAGGAACCAAGTGTTCCGATTTCAACCCGAACACTTCCAAATCCCGAACTAACCATCCCCGCAAGTCATAAAATATTAAAAGCAGATACGGAGAATCTTATTTAGGGGAACGAGGTTCTAAAAGGCAAAATGACCGGTTGGGTCGTTACTTTCTCCATCTCTTAAATAAACGTTCGTCCTCGAACGGGTTTAGAATTATACCTGTAGTGCTGAATAAGTGTGGATATCTGCTCCGCATGTCCTCCTCAGCCTCCCAAGTATCTTCCTCGACTGGTTAGCCCTTCCACTGGACTTTTATTGCAGAAATCTTATTGGACCTCAACTGGCGAACCTGTCTATCAGTAGTGGAAACTGGTTCCTCTTCATAACCCAAGCTCTTATCCAGCTGAACTAAACTGAAGGCTAACACGTGTGACAGGTCGGCATGATACTTCCGGAGCATAGATACATGGAAAATTGGATGAACTTCCGATAGACTGGGAGGCAAAGTAAGCTCGTAAGAAACCTCCTCAACTCGTCTCAACAACTCAAATGGACCTATAAACCTTGGGCTCAACTTGTCCTTCTTCCCAAATCTCATGATTCCCTTCATTGGCGAAACCTTCAAAAGAACTTTCTCACCCACCATAAATGATAAATCACGTGCTTTCTGATCCGTGTAACTCTTCTGTCTGGACTGTGCTGTACGAAGTTGCTCTTGAATACTTTACCTTTTCCAAGGCATCCTTCACCAAATCAGTACTATATAACTTAACCTCACCGGGCTCAAACCATCCGATGGGCGAACGACATCGCCAACCCTATAAAGCATCAAATGGAGCCATTTCGATGCTGAATTGGTAACTGTTGTTATAAGCAAATTCAGCCAAAGGCAAGAAATGATCCCACTGACCTCCAAAGTCAATCACACAGGCCCTGAGCATATCCTCCAAAATCTAGACTGTCCGTTCAGACTGCTCGTCGGTCTGCGGATGAAAGGCTGTGCTAAGCTCTACATGAGTCCCATATTCACTCTGTACTGCACTCCAGAAATATGAAGTAAATCGAGGGCCTCTATCTGATATGATGGAAATTGGCACACCGTGCAACCGAACTATCTCTTGAATAAATCTGGGCCAACCTCTCTGAAGTATATGTAGTCAAAATCAGAAAAAAGTGTGCCGATTAGGTCAACATGTCGACAATGATCCAAACGATATCAAACTTCCGCAAAGTCCGCGACAACCCAACTAAAAAGTCCATAGTAATGCGTTCCAATTTCCATTCCGGTATAGTCATCTGCTGAAGTAGGCCACCTGGCCTCTGATGCTCAAATATAACTTGCTGGCAATTTAGACACCTAGCTACATACTCAACTATGTCCTTCTTCATTCGCCGCCACCAATAATGCTGCCTCAGGTCACGATACATCAGCGTAGCACCTGGATGAATAGAATTCCAAGAACTGTGTGCCTCCTCTAGGATTTTCTCCCTCAATCCATCCACATTAGGAACACTTAGATGATCCTGGAGTTGCAGAACACTATCTTCGCCGATAGTAACCTCCTTGGCACCACCTCGTAGTAACCTTTCTCAAAGAACCAATAAGTGTGGGTCATCAAACTGGCGAGCCTCGATCTGTTCAAATAGTGAAGACTGGACTACAACACATGTAAGAACTAGATTGGGCTCTGAAATATCCAATCTCACAAGTCTGTTAGCCAATGACTGAATATTCAAAGCTAATGGCCTCTCCTCTGCTGAAATAAAAGCCAAACTACCCATACTTTCCGCCTTTCTACTTAAGGCGTCTGCAATTACATTTGTTTTTCCCGGATGATACAGGATAGTAATATCATAATCTTTCAGTAATTCAAGCCATCTGAGCTTCCTTAAATTTAGGTCCCTCTGCTTAAACAAATGCTGCAAATTGCGATGATCAGTGTAAACATGTCAAGATACCCCATAAAGATAATGCATCCAAATCTTAAGAGCGTGAACAATTGCAGCTAACTCCAAATCATGTACCGGATAATTCTTCTCATGGGGCTTTAGCTGACGTGATGCATATGCAATAACTCGCCCCTCCTGCATCAATACACAACCCAGGCCAACACGTGCAGCGTCGCAATACACTGTATATTCCCTAAACTGGAAGGCAACACTAACACTGTACTGTAGTTAATGCTATCTTGAGCTTCTGAAAGCTCACCGCACAATCATCGGACCATCGGAACGGAGCACCCTTATGGGTTAATTTGGTCAAAGGTGCTGTAATAGATGAAAAATCCTCCACGAACCGACGATAATAGTCTGCTAACCCTAAGAAACTCCCAATCTCAGTAGCCGAAGTGGGACGATGCCAATTCTGAACTGCCTCGATCTTTTTGGGATCAACTTTAATACCCTCACCCGATACAATATGCCCCAAAAATGCTACAGAATCTAGCCAAAACTCACATTTGGAGAACTTGGCATATAGCTTTTGTTCCCACAGCGTCTGAAGCACCACTCTCATATGCTGCTCTTGCTCCTCCTTAATGCGTGAGTAGATAAAAATGTCATTAATGAAAACAATGACAAACGAATCAATATATGGCCTGAATACCCTGTTCATCAAATCCATAAATGCCACCAGGGCGTAAGTCAAACCAAAGGACATCACCATAAACTCATAATGACCATATCTTATCCGGAAAGTGGTCTTCGGAACATCCTAATACCGATTATTCAACTGATGGTACCTCGACCTCAAGTCGATCTTTGAGAACACCCTAGCACCCTGCAAGTAGTCAAATAGATCATCAATACGCGGCAACGGGTACTTGTTCTTAATAATGGCTTTGTTCAATTGGCGATAATCAATATATATTCACATCATTCCATCCTTTTTATTCACAAATAGTACTGGTGCACCCCAATGCGATACACTCGGTCTCATGAACCCTTTGGGTAGAAACTCCTCAAGCTGTTCTTTAAACTCCTTCAATTCTTTCGGAGCCATGCGAAATGGTGAGATAGATATAGGTTGGTTATCTGGAGCCAAGGCAATACAGAAATCAATATCACAATTGGGTGGCATGCCTGGAAGATCTGAAGGAAATACATCGGACAGCTCCTACACTACATACACTGAATCAATAATCGGAGTCTCTGCAGCAGTGTCCCGAACCTAGGCTAGAAAAGCCAAACAACCCTTCTCGACCATGTGTCGAGCCTTCAGAAAGCAAATAACCTGATTAGATGTGCTGACAGACAAACCGTTCCATTCCAATCTATGCAACGCTGGAATTGCCAAGGTAACAGTCTTGCCATGGAAATCTAGGATGGCATGATATGGAGATAACCAGTCCATGCCCAGGATGATTTCAAAGTCGGTCATCTCAAGCAGCGGAAGATCTGCTCTAGTTTTATAACCACAAAATATAATAATACAGGACCGGTGGATCTGATCCACAAAAATAGAATCGTCCACTGGAGTGGACACATAAATAAGAGTACCCAAGGACTAATGAGAAACACCTAGGAAGGAGAAACTATAGATGACACATAGGAATATATAGACCCAAGATCAAATAATATGAAGGCATCTTTGTCGCAAACAAAAATAATACCTGTGATCATGGCATCTGAGGCCTCTACATCTGGTCTGGTCGGAAAAGCATAGAACCGAGATGGAGCGCCAACTGGCTGGCCTCCACCAGCTGGCCTCTACCTCTAGGACGGCCCCTACCCACCTGCCCTCCACCTCTGGGCGGCTGGATGGCTGGTGGAGAAATAGGTATTGTAATCATAGGTTGCTAACCCTGCTGCACTGGTCTACCCCGAAGCTTGGGGAATAATCTCCGCATATGGCTGAAATCCCCACACTCAAAACAACCCCTCAGTGCAATGGGCTGCTAACCTAAAGTCTGGCCCTGATGACCTGAATACCCACTGGAAGAACCCTGAATAGCCGGTGGGCAGTAAGAACACTCTAGCATAGCACTGAAATAAGGTCACACTGGAGTACCCCGAGCAGGCGGTGGTGCTGGATACGGAGGCTTGCTGAAATGCCCTATGACGAACTGACCTCTACCCCCTGATGGAGCACCTCTAAACTCTCCAGAATATCTAAACTGCTTCTCTCTCATAACCCGCTCTAGGCTACACTGACGCACACCCTCAATCCTCCGGGAGATCTCCACAACCAACTCATAAGAAGTCCCCATCTCGACCTCTCGATCCATAGTGGCCTGAATGCCAGTATTCAAACCCGTAACAAACCTCGTAATCTATCCGCATTAGTAGGGAGTATCATAAGTGAATGGCGAGACAACTCAGAGAACCTCTCCTCATAATCAGTCACTGACATTTGACCCTGCTGGAGCTGCTCAAACCGAAACCGCAACTCTTCCATCTTGGAGGGTGGAATATACCTATCCAGGAAAATATGGGTGAATCTATCCCAAGTCATGGGAGGAGAATCTGCTGGTCTGCCAAGAAGATAGGACTTCCACCACCTACGGGCCCTACCCTCCAGCTGAAAAGTAGTAACGTCTAGCCCATGAGACTCCAATATACTCATGTTGTGCAGTCTGTCTTTGCACCGATCAATGAAGTCCTGGGGATCCTCATGTAGCTCACCCCCAAAGATATGAGGATGTAGCCTACTCCATATGTCCAATAGCTTTTGTGGCTCGGCGGCTGCAGCAGGTCTGGGCTCAGGTGTAGTTGCTTCCACTGGTTGGGCTCCTCCCAAAGGTAGTACACCCTGGGTATGATATACAACAGCTGCCTGCCCATGAGCCTATGCGGTAGGGTCTGTGCTCCCTCGCCCGCCTGAGATGTGGCTGGGTCTTCCAGAAATAAATCGGCCTGAGTCATAGTGTCCATGAACTGCAGCATACGGCCCATGACATCCTTAAATCTTGGTGCAGAGGTGAAATCCATCGGAGCTGGCTCTACTGCGGGCACCTCGCCCTGCTGCTCGATAATAGGATCCACTACTGGATCTAGTAGTGGTATAACTGGGATAACCCTGGGACGTCCTCGTCCCCTACCACGGGCTGGAGCCCTCCACTGGTTTCTTCCTCAGCCTCTAACAACTGGGGGAGCAGCTCTTCCCTAGTCTGGAACCTCATTAGAGCGTGTTCTCACCATCTGTGAGAGAATAAGATAAAGATACTTAGTATTACATAAACTGCAGGACAAAAGATGAATAAAGGTAGTTTTTTAACACCCTATAGCCTCTCGAAGATAAGTAAATACGTCTCCGTACCGATCCGCAAGACTCTATTAGGCCTGCTCATAACTTGTGAGATCTACGTGAACCTAGTGCTCTGATACCATGTTGTCACGACCCAGTTTCACCTATAGGTTGTGATGGTGCCTAACCTCACATCTAGGCAAGCCAACTAGTAAATTAAACATATATTATTTCCTTTAATAATTATCCGAGTAATTAAGCTCTTCTTACTTGCAAGAATTAAGAGAATATGAAAGATCTAATTAAATGCAAACCAAGAAAAATAATTCAAACCCCAATTCTACCAGTGTGTGTGCCAAGACCTGGTATTACAAGTGTATGAGCATCTAGTAGAATATACAAAAGAAATCCAAAATATTGTCTAAACACAAAATAGATAGAAACAAATACAAAGGGAGACACTAGGTGTTGCGGAAAGGCTCAGGAGAATCAACTCTCCACTAGGCCTCAGGATAGCATGGGTGCGCACCGGTAGGTCCACCTAAGGTCCCTGTCTGAGATCCTGCATAAAAAGTACAGCAAGTATAGCATGAGTATGTAAACAACGTGTACCCAGTAAGTATCAAGCCTAATCTCGAAGAAGTAGTGACGAGATGTCGACTTTGACACTCACTAAGGGTCAAAAATATTAAAATAGAAATATTTAAATAGACATGATTTATGTGAACAATAGTAATTTTATTTAACAAGCAGAAATAATTAATTCTTTCAATTTCAATAATTTCCAATTTATCAATTAGCTTCACAAGCTGCAATAGAATGTCAATGTATCATGTAATTATTAGTATTAGGCACGATTTCTGCCGAGGTCGTTCGGTCCGGTCCAGAGTGTCGTGTACACTGCCGTGGGACGTGCGGCACGATCAATAGATGCATCTATACTGCCGAGGCATTCAGCCCGCTCCACAAGAAAGGAGGACATTTTCTTATGAACCTCCAGAATGAAAAGTTAATATAAGGCTAACATATAAGGCCATGAAATTTCTATTAACAATCAAGTAATTTACACAAAAATTAAAGGTAATGAAATTTCAGTCTTTTATTATCTCTTCTAACAGTTTTCAATATAATTCCAGTATTTTAAATATATAAAGGATGCAATTATCACAAGTAATTCATGATTTGAGTCCTAAACTACTCGTACATGGCATAATTAGTAGCTACGCACGGACTCTCGTCACCTTGTGCGTACGTTCCCCCCACAATTAGCAACAATTATTAATTTACATCACCTATGGGGTACATTTCCTCTTACAAGGTTAGACAAGAGACTTACCTTGTCTCAAAGTCCACTTCCCGATCACAATATCGCGTTAAAGTCTCAATTCGATGCCGACAATTCTAAAACTATCCAAATATTATACAAAATAATTAATACATGCTCAATAATTCGAAATTAGACTAATAAATTAATTACCCACCCAAAATAAAAAAATCCCTAAAATTCATCCCGGGCCCACGTGCCTGGATTCCGAAAATCTTTGGAGGGAAACATTACCCATAATCTCAATAACTCAAATATACAATTTTTATCCAATTCCATAACCATCTTCATGGTTAAAATCTAATTTTTATACAAATCTAAGTTTTTCATCTAAACCCTTGATTTTCACGATTTACAGGTTATAATCTACCCATAATCTATGTATTTAACTCAAAGTGTGTAGACTTCACTTACCTTCAAGTTACTAGTTGAAATCCCCTCTCAAAAAGCTCCAAAATCGCCCGAAAATGGGCTAAAATGGCTGTTTTCCCGTCCCTTTAAACGTTTTGCCCAAACAGCCCTCTCGCTTCTGTGGCTCGCAAGCCGCTTCTGCAGCTCCGTATCTGCAGAAAATATCTCTCAGATGCCGCTCTCCCCCTTAGTCGGCCCGCCCGCTTCTGCGGTCAGCGGCTTGTACCTGCGAGACCATTTCTGCTATGCATGCGCCACACCTGCGTTGGCTCCCGCTTCTGCGGCCCTTGGACCGCTCTTGCGGTCGCACATCTCTGCCCAGCTCGTCCGCATCTGCGACTTCTGGGTTGCCAATACTTGGCCGCTTCTATGAGCTCGCACCTGCTGCTAGCCCTCCGGTGCGATTACACCAGAAGCCTGGTGCTACAACTGCTCTTCAAAATATCCAAACTTGGTCTGAGCCTCGTCCGGTTAACAATTGAGGCCCCCAGGGTCCCGCCCGAACATACCAACAAGTTTGAAATCATACCCCAAACCAAATTGATTTAACTTAGAAATTTCAAATTCTTCAAAGTTACTACGAACGAGTCGAAACATACTTAAACTACTCGGAACGACACCAAATTTTGCGTGCAAGTCTTAAATCACCATACAGAACTATTCCAAAACTCAGAATTCCAAACGAACCTTGATTACTCCAAAACCTACTCCAAACCAAATTTAAAGAACCTTAAAACCTTTAAATAGCTAGTTTTCACTATTAGGCGCTGAAATGCTCCCTGGTTGCCCAAAACCCGATTCGAACATACGCCTAAGTCCAAAATCATCATACGAACCTATTGGAACCGTTAAATCCCAATTCCGGGGTCATTTGCTAAAAATGTTGACCGAAGTCAAACTTGGCCTTTTTAAAGCTATCTAAGGAACCAAGTGCTCCGATTTCAACCCGAACACTTCCAAATCCTGAACTAACCATCCCCGCAAGTCATAAAATAATAAAAGCAGATACAGGGAGTCGTATTTAGGGGAATGAGGTCCTAAAAGGTAAAATGACCGGTTGGGTCATTACATTCTCCACCTCTTAAACAAACGTTCATCCTCGAACCGGTTTAGAATTATACTTGTGGTGCTGAATTAGTGTGGATATCTGCTTCGCATGTCCTCCTCGGCCTCCCAAGCTGCTTCCTCTACTGGTTGGCCCCTCCACTGGACTTTTACCGCAAAAATCATCTTGGACCTCAACTGGTAACATGTCTATCAACAATGGCAATTGGTTCCTCTACATAACCCAACCTCTTATCCAGTTGAACCGAGCTGAAGGCTAACACGTGGGACAGGTCGACATGATACTTTAGAGCATAGATACATTGAAAATCGAATAAACTCCCAATAGACTGGGAGGCAAAGTAAGTTCGTAAGCAACCTCCTCAACTCGTCTCAACAACTCAAATGGACCTATAAACCTTGGGCTCAACTTGCCCTTCTTCCCAAATATCATAATTCCCTTCATCGGCGAAACCTTCAAAAGAACTTTCTCACCCACCATAAATGATAAATCACGTGCTTTCTGATCCGTGTAACTCTTCTGTCTGGACTGTGCTGTACGAAGTTGCTCTTGAATTAACTTTACCTTTTCCAAGGCATCCTTCACCAAATCAGTACTATATAACTTAACCTCACCGGGCTCAAACCATCCGATGGGCGAACGACATCGCCAACCCTATAAAGCATCAAATGGAGCTATTTCGATGCTGAATTAGTAACTGTTGTTATAAGCACATTCAGCCAAAGGCAAGAAATGATCCCACTGACCTCCAAAGTCAATCACACAGGCCCTGAGCATATCCTCCAAAATCTAAACTGTCCGTTCAGACTGCACGTCGGTCTGCGGATGAAAGGTTGTGCTGAGCTCTCCACGGGTCCCCTATTCACTCTGTACTGCGCTCCAGGAATGCAAAGTAAACCGATGGCCTCTATCTGGTATGATGTAAATTGGCGCACCGTGTAACCGAACTATCTCTTGAATATAAATCTGGGTTAACCTCTCTGAAGTATACGTAGTCACAATCGGAATGAAGTGTGCCGACTTGGTCAACCTGTCGACAATGACCCAAACTGCATCAAACTTCCGCAAGGTCCGTGACAACCCAACTACAAAGTCCATAGTAATGCGTTCCCATTTCCATTCCGGTATAGTCATTTGCTGAAGTAGTCCACCTGGCCTCTGATGCTCATATTTAACCTGTTGGCAATTTAGACACCTAGCTACATACTCAACTATGTCCTTCTTCATTCACCGCCACCAATAATGCTGCCTCAGGTCACGATACATCTTCGTAGCATATGGATGAATAGAATACCGAGAACTGTGTGCCTCTTCTAGGATCTTCTCCCTCAGTCCATCCACATCAGCAACATATAGACGATTCTGGAGTCGTAGAACACCATCTTCGCCGATAGTAACCTCCTTGGCACCACCTCGTAGTACTATTTCTCAAAGAACCAATAAGTGTGGGTCATCAAATTGGCGAGCCTTGATCTGCTCAAATAGTGAAGACTGGGCTACAACACATGCAAAAACTCGACTAGGCTCTGAAATATCCAATCTCACAAGTCTAATAGCCAAGGACTGAATATCCAAAGCTAATGGCCTTTCCTCTCCTGAAATAAAAGCCAAACTACTAATACTCTGCGCCTTTCTACTTAAGGCGTCTGCAACTACATTTGTTTTGCCCGGATGATACAGGGCAGTAATATCATAATCATTCAGTAACTTAAGCCATCTGCGCTGCCTCAAATTTAGGTCCCTCTGCTTGAACAAATACTGCAAACTGCGATGATCAGTGTAAAACTCATAAGACAACCCATAAAGATAATGCCACCAAATATTAAGAGCGTGAACAATTACAGCTAACTCCAAATCATGTACCGAGTATTATTTCTCGTGGGGCTTCAGCTGACGTGAGGCATATGCAATAACTCGCCCCTCCTACATTAATACACAACCCATGCCAACACGTGAAGTGTCGCAATACACTGTATATATCCCTGAATCGGATGGCAACACAAACACTGGTGCTGTACTTAATGTTGTCTTCAGCTTCTGAAAGCTCACCTTACAATCATCGGACCATCGAAATGGAGCACCCTTCTGGGTTAATTTGATCAAAGGTGCTGCAATAGATGAAAAACCCTCTACGAACTGACGATAATAACCTGCTAACCCTAGGAAACTCCTGACCTCAGTCGCCGAAGTGGGACGATGCCAATTCTGAACTACCTCGATCTTTTTGTGATCAACTTTAATACCCTCGCCGATACAATTTGCCCCAAAAATGCTACATAATCTAGCCAAAACTCACATTTGGAGATCTTAGCATATAGCTTTTGTTCCTGTAGCGTCTGAAGCACCTCTCGTATGCTGCTCGTGCTCCTCCTTACTGCGCGGGTAGATCAAAATGTCATCAATGAAAACAATGACAAATGAATAAATATATGGCCTAAATACCCTGTTCATCAAATCCATAAACGCCGTCGGGGCGTTAGTCAAACCAAAGAACATCCCCAGAAACTCATAATGACCATATCTTGTCCGGAAAGAGGTCTTCGGAATATTCGAATCTCGAATCTTCAACTGATAGTACCTCGGCCTTAAGTCGATCTTAGAGAACACCCTAGCACCTTGCAACTGGTCAAATAGATCATCAATATGCAGCAACGAGTACTTGTTATTAATAGTGACTTTGTTCAATTAGCGATAATCAATACACATTCGCATCATTCCATACTTCTTCTTCACAAATAGTCCCGGACCCCAAGGCGATACACTCGGTCTGATGAACCCTTTGGCTAGCAACTTCTCAAGTTGTTCTTTTAACTCCTTGAAATTATTTGAAGCCATGCGATACGGTGGGATAGATATAGGCCGGGTATCTGGAGCCAAGTCAATACAGAAATCAATATCATGATTGGGTGGCATGCGTGGAAGATTTGAAGGAAATACATCAGAGAACTCCCGGACTACAGTCACTGAATTAATAGTCGGAGTCTCTGCAGTAGCATCCCGAACATAGGCTAGACAAGCCAAACAACCCTTGTCGACCATGTGTTGAGCATTCAGAAAAGAAATAACATGATTAGATGTGCTGACAGAAAAACCCTTCCATTCCAATCTAGGCAACACTGGAATCGCCAAGGTAACAGTCTTAGCATGGCAATCTAGGATGGTATGATATGGAGATAACCAGTCCATGCCTATGATGATCTCAAAGTTGGTCATCTCAAGCAGCAGAAGATCTGCTCTAGTTTCATAACCACAGAATGTAATAATGAAGGATCGGTAGATCTGATCCACAACAACAGAATCGCTCACATGAGTGGACACATAAATAGGAGTACCCAAAGACTCACGAGAAACACCCAGGAAATGAGCAAATAGAGATGACACATAGGAATATGTAGACCCTGGATCAAATAATACGGAAGCATATTTGCCGTAAATAGAAATAATACCTGTGATCACGGCATCTAAGGCCTATGCATCAAGTCTAGCCGAAAAAGCAAAGAATCGATCTAGAGCACTGACTGGCTGGCCTCCACTTGGCTGGCCTCCACCTCTAGGATGACCCCTACCCACCTGCCCTCCACCTCTGGGTGGCCGGACGATTGATGGAGCAACTGGTGCAGTAATCATAGGCTACTGACCTTGCTGCATTATTCTACCCCGAAGCTTGGGGCAGAATCTCCGCACATGGCTGAAATCCCCGTACTCGAAACAACCCCTCAGTGCGATGGGCTGCTGACCTAAAGTCTGGCCCTGGTTCCCTGGATACCCACTGGAAGAACCTTGAATTAGTCGGTGAGCGGTAAGAATTCTCTGGTATAACAGTGAAATAAGGTCACACTGGAGCACCCCGAGGAGGCAGTGGTGCTAGATATGGGGGCTTGCTGGACTGCCCTCTCACGAATTGACCTCTACCCCCACACGGAGCACCTCTAAACTCTCCAGAATATCTAAACCGCTTATCTCTCATAACCTGCTCTCGGCTACACTGACACACACCCTCAATCCTCTGGGCTATCTCCATAACCAACTCATAAGAAGTCCCCATCTCGACCTCTCGGGCCATAGTGGCCTGAGTGCCAATATGCAAACCCGTAACAAACCTTCATAATCTCTCCGCATTAGTAGGAAGTATCATAAGTTTATGGAGTGACAACTCATAGAATCTCACCTCATAATCGGTCACTGACATCTGACCCTGCTGGAGCTGCTCAAACTAAAACCTCAACTCTTCCCTCTAGGAAGGTGGAATATACCTATCTAGGAAAATATGGGTGAATCTATCCTAAGTTGTGGAGGAGGATCTGCTGGTTTTCTAAGAATATAGGACTTCCACCACCTACGGGCCCTGCCCTCCAGCTGATAATTAGCAAAGTCTACCCCATGAGACTCCAATATCCTCATGTTGTGCAGTCTGTCCCTGCACCGATCAATGAAGTCCCGGGGTTCCTCATGTCGCTCACCCCCAAAGACAGGAGGATGTAGCCTAGTCCATCTGTCCAATAGCTTCTGTGGCTCGGCGGCTGCAGCTGGTCTGGGATCAGGTGTAGTTGCTGCCACTGGTTGGGCTCCACCCACAGGTAGTGCACCCTGGGTCTGATATACAGTAGCTTCCTGCCCATGAGCATGTGCGGTAGGGGTTTGTGCTCCCCTGCCTGCCTGATATGTGGTTGGGTCTGTCGAAAATAAATCGGCTAGAGTCATAGTGTCCATGAATTGCAACATACAACCCATGACCTCCTGAAATCCTGGTGCATAGGTGAAATCCACCAGAGCTGGTTCTGCTGTGGGCACCTCGTCGTGCTCCTCGATAATAGGATCCTCTACTGGATCCACTGGTGGTATAACTAGGATAATCTGGGACGTCCTCATCCCCTACCACGGGCCAGATCCCTCCATCGACCTCTGCCTCGGCCTCTAACAACTGGGGGGGGGGGGAGGGGCAGCTCTTCCCTGGTCTAGAACCTCATTAGAGTGCGTTCTCACTATCTGTGAGAGAATAAGAGAAAGATACTTAGTATTACATCAACTGCACGATAGAATATGAAGAAAGGTAGTTTCCTAACGCCTTATAGCCTCTCGAAGATAAGTACATATGTTTTCGAAAATACTGGAATTATATTGAAAACTGTTAGAGGAGATAGTAAAAGACCGAAATTTCATATACTTGAATTTTGTGTAAATTACTTGACTGTTAATAGAAATTTCACGTCCTTATATGTTAGCCTTATAATAACTTCTCATTCCAGAGATTCATAAGAAAATGTCCTCCTTGCTTGTGGAGCGGGACGAATGCCTCAGCAGTATAGATGCATCTATGGATCGTGTCGCACATCCCTCATCAGTATACACGACACTCTGGACCGGGTCGAACGACCTCGACAAAAATCGTGCCTAATACTAATAATTACACGATACCTGGACATTCTATTGTAGCTTGTGAAGCTAATTGATAAATTAGAAATTATAAAAATTTAAAGAATTAATTATTTCTGCTTGTTAAAGAAAATTACTGTTGTTCACATAAATCATGTCTATTTTAATATTATTGACCCTTAGTGAGTGTCAAAGTCGACCTCTCGTCACTACTTCTTCGAGATTAGGCTTGATACTTACTAGGTACACGTTGTTTATGTACTCTTGCTACACTTGCTGCACTTTTTGTACAGGATCTAAGACAGGGATCGTAGGCGGACCTACCGGTGCGCACCCACGCTATCCTGAGGCCTAGTGGTGAGATGCTTCTCCTGAGTCATTCTGCAGCACCTAGTGTCTCCCTTTGTATTTGTTTCTATCTATTTTGTGTTCAGACAGTATTTTGGATTTCCTTTGTATAATAAACTAGATGCTCATACACTTGTGACACCAGGTCTTGGCACACACACGGGTAGAAATGGGGTTTAAATTATTATCTTGGTTTTCATTTAATTAGTTCTTTCATATTCACGTAATTCTTGCAAGTAAGAAGAGTTTAATTACTCAGATAATTATTAAAGGAAATAATATATGTTTAATTTACTAGTTGGCTTGCCTAAATGTGAGGTTTGGCGCCATCACGACCTATAGGTGAAACTGGGTCGTGACAACATGGTATCAGAGCACTAGGTTCACGTAGGTTTCATAAGTTATGAGCACGCCTAATAGAGTCTTACGAATCAGTATAAGCGATGCAATTATCACAAGTAATTCATGATTAGAATCCTAAACTATTCGGACATGGCATAATTAGTAGCTACGCATGGATTCTCGTCACCTTGTGCGTACGTAGCCCCCCACAATTAGCAACAATTATTAATTTAAATTACCTATGGGGTAAATTCCCTCTTACAAGGTTAGACAAGAGACTTACCTTGTCTCAAAGTCCACTTTTCGATCATAGTATCGCGCTAAAGTCTCAATTCGATGCCGAAAATTCTGAAACTATACAAATGTTGTAAAAAGTAATTAATACGTGCTCAATAATTTGAAATTAGACTATTAAATTAATTACCCACCCAAAATGGTAAAGTTCCTAAAATGCACCCCGAGCCCACGTGTCCAGATTCCAGAAGTCTTCAGAGGGAAACGTTACCCATAATCTCAAGAACTCAAATATACAATTTTCATCTAATTCCATAGCCATTTTCGTGGTTAAAATCTCATTTTTATAAAAATCTAGGTTTTTCATCTAAACCCTTGATTTTCATGATTTGCATGCTATAATCTACTCATAATCTATATATTTAACTCAATGTGTGTAGAATTAACTTACCTTTAAGTTGCTAGTTGAAATCCCCTCTCAAAAAGCTCCAAAATCGCCCAAAAATGGAGGAAAATGGGCTAAAATGGTTGTTTTCCTATTCCTTTAAATGTTCTGCTCAAACAGACCTCTCACTTTTGCAGCTCACAAGCCGTTTCTGCAGCTCCGCATCTGTGGAAAATACCTTGCAGTGGCTCTCCTTCTTAGTTGGCTCGCCCAATTATGCGGTCAGCGGCTCGCACCTACGAGACCGCTTCTGCGGTGCATGCGCCGCACCTGCATTGGGTCCCGCTTCTGCGGCCCTTGGACCCCTCCTGCAGTAGTGCAACTGCAACCAGCTCATCCGCACCTACGACTTCTGCGATGCCAACACTTGGCTGCTTCTGTGAGCTTTGGGCTCGCTTCTGTGAGCTCGCACCTGCGGCTAGCCCTCCGCAACTGCGATTACACCAGAAGCCTGGTGCAATAAGTGCTCTTCAAAAAATCCAAACTTGGTTCGAGCCTTGTCCGGTTAACACCCGAGGTCCCCTACCCAAATATACCAACAAGTTGGAAATCATAAAATAGACTCGCTCGAACCCTCAGAATACGTAACACAACATCAAAACTAAGAATCATACCCCAAACCAAATTGATTTAACTTAGAAATTTCAAATTCTTCAAACTTACTCCGAACGCGCCGAAACATACTTAAACTACTCGGAACGTCACCAAATTTTACGTAAAAGTCTTAAATCACCATACAGAACTATTCCCAAGCTCAAAATTCCAAATGGACCTCGATTACTCCAAAACCTACTTCAAACCAAATTTAAAGATTCTTAAAACTATTAAATAACTATTTTTCACTATTAAGCGCCGAAACGCTCCCTGTTTGTCAAGAATCTGATTCGAACATATGCCCAAGTCCAAAATCATTATACGAACCTATTGGAACCGTCAAATCCAGATTCTGGGGTCATTTTCTAAAAATGTTGACCGAAGTCAAACTTGGCATTTTTAAAGCCAACTAAGGAACCAAGTTTTCATATTTCAACCCGAACACTTCCAAATTCTGAACTAACTATCCTCGCAAGTTATAAAATAGTAAAAGCAGATACGGGGAGTCTTATTTAGGGGAACGAGGTTCTAAAAGGCAAAACGACCGATAGGGTCACTATAAGGGGGTGAATCGGGCAAGGAAAATTGCTAGATGCATGATGTAGTACACTTTATGGATATATAGACATTTTTGAATGATTCAGGTATGTTATTCATTATGGATGTAGTGTTTTAAAAGAAGGGGTTCATTTGGTTTCGTTAAGGTAGGGGTTGCTTCTTTGGGTGTTGTGCGCTAAAAGAGCACAAGTCGTTCGTATCGTATTGGAGGTGCATTGGAGATTCAACATAGTGGATGAATCTCAAAAAAGTTCTAGTGAGTTCTAGATTTATATGTGGTAATTGAAGTTTTTCCCCGTATTTTGTATATGGATAAGATATGAGATTTGTATTGGTTAGTGTCAAGACTTACAGTATTAATGTATCATTATGGATTCTACATTCCAGTATCATAGATGTTAAAAGGAAATAGATTTAGATTCACGAAAGGTCTCTTTAGAGTGGAAAGTTTGGTTATGGTACTATTGGGTGCTTACGATAGAATACAGGGGCTTATGGGCCTTAAGACGACGTGGTTTCATGCTAGTATCTCTTGTTGTGAGCTTTGGGTTAAGGGTCATAGTGTACTGGCAAGGAGAAGTGTCAACCTGAAGGCAAGTTGAGAGGAACTCGAAGAAATGAGTCAGCTTGGTAGTGGTTCGGGTCTGCATGGTAAATAAAATGACTGGTTCTTTTGGTTCTTTTGGTGTGGCGAGGCTTCATAGGTGTGTTTTGCCAATGCTCCTGGGTTTGGCGATCTGCGTGACTTGGTTGAGTTGGAGGGATTCAGTTCTGATGACTTAGTTGTGTGCAAATGGGTTTCGAAGAGTTCCTGATGGTGTCGACCACGGCTTGAGGAGGATGCCTTCTACAAGTATGAGGAGTATGTTGCGTGTTGTGATCTTCTCCTGGATGAGGTCTGGTGGAAGGTTGTTGTCTAGTGGGGTATGTATCTTGCTTGTGATTCAGAGTTGCTAATAGGGTTCTCGTATTTTTGTATAATAGCATGATAGACGCAGTGTGACGTGTGGGATTGAGTCTTGCATGTACGAGTTGCAGTTTAATTTTGAAGGGAAGGTCATGAGTTTTAGGTAGCATGGATAATTTCAGATGTTTAGAAGAATGCTGGCACTATCTGGTATTACCTGAGAAGGGTACGCATTTCAGAAGGAGCATTATGTTTTGACTTGTACATGCTTGACTGGTATTACAGTAATCTCCTGGTTGACCAACTGATGATGTTCAGATTTCACTATGTGGCACAGAAGAATTATAGGAGGATTCCTCATGAGATGATTGTGTGTTAGAGATGTGTCAGTCATTTGAAGGGTGGAGTTGGGATCAGACATGAGGATTCTTGTATTCTAGGGATTGGAAGACTTGGAGGGTTCTCAGATGCAGATTGTTCCTTGGTTGTGGATGGTGAAGGTATGTAGAGAGGTTGACGACTGAGTGAATGTATTATGGATAGATTATTGTGGACTTTTTGGAGGTTATCTATCTATTTCGGGAGGATCAGAATTCATTCGAAGGCCACTGGTAGGCCTAAGGAGATTGTATATTATATATTGGGTCGCATGTGTTTACGCAATACGACTATTGTTGAGGGGTGTGTCATTCGGTGAGAGTTGATCTTATTCTTATATTATGTGTTCCATGTGTTACTCTTCCATGCTACGATGGATTGTGAGACTGTGGACTATTTACGCATATGATGCGGTTTTGTTTGGGCCTTGTGGAAAAATTAGAGCGAGGTGGCACTTGGAGCGTTGAATGGCTGATTGCGCCTTGGTTATGGTCTTCCTGTTGGTGGTATAGTGTGCTATTCATTTCTCCATGGTTATGGTCATGCACTTTGTGTGTTTGTTGTCAATATGCATATGGTTATTGATTTTGAGCGTCATGGCTCGAGGTAATCCATATGGACTGGTGTTCGGATTGGGTCACGCATCGTAGCAGAGTTATGTTGGAATATGATCCTTTGTTCTTATTTTGTGTGTTTTCCTTCTCTTCCCCAAGATGGGTTCTTAACAGTGTGCTTTGTGGTGGTATATGTTGAGCTTGCGGGACGATTCTCTTATTTGATTCTCTTTCCATCATTGGGTGCATTCGAGTTGTCGCTTGTTTGGTGCATATATTGCACGGTATGTGGATCTAGGTAGTATTGGTGTGGAATGTCGGTAGAGCAACTTGTATTGGATGATGTGAGGTTATTGGACCTGAAATGAGTGCCATTAGATTTGATTAAGGTATGTTCGAAAGAATAATTTCACTAGTCAGCTTAGATTTTGGGTATGGTTCTTGTCGGGCAAGAGAGCTCCACGAGTTGTTGCTGTGATGGGTGGTTATGAGTTCCTGTGTGTGTCTTTTATCATTGGCAGTGTACCAAGATTTAAAACAAGGTTTTAATTGATATGAGGTTAGTTACATGTACCGAGTTTGTAATTAGGCATGTATTTTGGTCGGAATTTATTGCTACGAGTATCTGAGTTATGTGGAATATCATGTGATTATATTTGGAATATTGTTATGTCTTGATATAGCTTGTTTAGACTTATATAGTGTATGGGTGCGAGAATCAGGTCTTATAATGAATTCCGGATGTTGGAGATTGGTTTTCGAGGTTTGTGGGCGAAGGTTGAAGTAAGGATATTCCGTTAGGTTGTATTGTCAGAATATATGGATTGGGGTGATGTGGGATCACCCATGGGTATGCGCATGGTGAGTTTATACAGTGATTTGATGGCTTTGGAATGACTCTTGGCACATTCGAGGATGAACGTATGTTTAAGCAGGGGATAATATAACAACTCGGCTAGTCATTTTGAGCATTTGTATTTCGTTCGGTGGTTTAAGGTCATGAGTAGATTTATATGGCGTATTATGACTTGCGTGCATGGTCGGTTTTGGTTTTTGAGTGGTTCAAGATTTGATTGGGAAGAATGATTCTCGATTTGGAAGCTTTAAGTTGGAAGAGTTGACCAAGTTTGACTTTTGTGTATCTGAACTCGAATTGGAGTTTTTATGGTTCGTTAGGTCCGGATGGTGCTTTGGACTTGGGCGTATGTTTGGATTTGTGTTTGGATGTTCCTAAAAGGTTTGTCTCTAATTGGCAAAAGTTGGCGATTTGAAGGTTTGGAAAGTTCATAGGTTTGACCGAGAGTTGACTTTGATGTTATCAAGTTCGGATTGTTGTTCCGGGAGTTTTAGTAGGTTTGTTATATCATTTGGAGCTTGTGTGCAAATTTTGAGATGATTCTGACTTGTTTAGGCATGTTCAACATAAGTTTGGAATTTAGTAATTTGAAATAGTTCATTAAGCTTGAATTGAGGTACGATTCATGGGTTTGATGTTATTTTGTGGGATTTGAGGCCTCGAGTGGGTCCGTGTTATGTTTTTGGACTTGGTGGTATTCTTGGACGGGGTCCCGAGGGGCTCGGGTGTGTTTCAGATTAATTTCGGACCATGTCGGATTTGCATGAGATGCTAGTTTTCTGGTGCTCTAGTTGTGCTTCGGAATTGTGAGAGAAGAGTCGCGATCGCGATGTGTATTTTGTCAGTGGATCTGGTTGTACATCGCATTCATGAAGGATCTATCGCATTCGCATATAAGGAACTGGGTTGTGGAGATATCTTCTTCGGGTTCGTAGGGGAGTGAACGCGTTCGCGGAGGTCTGTCATTTGAGGTCATCGCGTTCGCGTGGCTTGTGTCGCGAACACATAGAGCAATTTGTGGTAGTATAATTTTGTGCATCGCGATCGCAAAAAGGGTCCCATGATCGCGAAGGTTTTACCTGGGCAGTGCTATAAAGTACTCTATTTTCGAAGGTTTTGGTTATTTGATCACATTTTGAGTTATAGAGCTCGTATTTGGACGATCTTAGGGGGGAGTTTTACGATTTGGATTAGGGTAAGTATTTTTTACTCGGATTTGATAATTATACATGAATCCATCTTTGATTTTGGTATTTAATTGGTGAATCTAAAAGAGAAATTGGGGCATTTTGTATAAACTTTTCTAAAGTGAATAATTCGGTTTTGAACATCAATTTAGAGTCGGATTTGAGTAAAATTAGTACGATTGGACTCGTATTTGAATGGTTTATTAGAATTTATGAGTTTTGTCAGGTTTTGGGGTGCGGGCCAAATTGACCTTTTGGTTGATTTTGAGTATTTGATTAAAGATTCGACCTTTATCGTTTGAGTGTGTTTCCTTTGGCATTATTTGATGTTTTTTAATTGCTTTTGGCTAGTTTCGACCATTTGGAGGTCGACTCACGCGGGATGGTATTTCTAGAGTATTATGTTGGCTTGCTTGGTACTGATTTGACTTGTTCAAGGTAAATAACATATCTAAACTTGGAATTGAGGATATTTATCCCTGAAAACTTTGATATTTGTGATGTGTTGGGGGTGACACACGTGCTAGGTGACGGGCGTGTGTGCGTGCACTGGGGTATATATGATCTGAGTAGTTCTTAGGCTATTATCTGCCCTGTTTTGCTATCATGCTTCTTTGATATCATATTTTCTCCGTTTGTATAATTACGTGAGTTATTATTCATGCTAGAAATCATGTCTAGGCTATCTGCTTAATTGATTAAAACATGATAGGGCTATTTTCACCATGTTGAGCAATTTGCCTTAGCCGTAGTCATATTGTTCAGTCATGATAGTTAATTCTGTATGTTATATATCTATCTCTATGCACTTTTTATATGCAGTCTCACATGTTATTTGTAACGACCTGGCAGGTCGTTTCGAGTATTACGGCCCTGTTCCCCAATTTATTGCTCAATTTATGCCTTACAATTTATTTATGACTTATCAGGTTAGTTGGTTCAGGTCCGGAAGGAATTCAGAATGAAATGAGACACTTAGTCTCATTATTAAAATTTAAGTTAGAAAAGTTGACCGGATGTGGACCTATGTATAAAAGACCTCGGATTTGAATTCCGATAATTCCAACAGCTCCGTATGGTGATTTTGGACTTAGGAGCGTATCCAAAAAATTATTTAGAGGTCCATAGTGGATTTAGGCTTGAAATGCTGAAAGTTAAACTTTTGGAAAGTTTGACCGGGGGATTGACTTTTTGATATCGGGGTCGGAATCCGATTCTGGAAATTTGAATGGCTTCGTTATGTAATTTATGACTTGTGTGCAAAATTTGAAGTCATTCCAGATTGATTTGATGTGTTTCAACACAAGATATAGAATTTGAAAGTTCAAAGTTCACAGATTTTGATTTGAGGTACGATTTGACGTTTTGATGTTATTTGATATGATTTGAGGCCTCGAATAGGTCCGTGATATGTTATGGAACGTGTTGGTATATTTGGTTGAGGTCCCGAGGGGCTTGGGTGTATTTTTGGATTATTGATTGAGAGATTAATAAAGTTAAGAAATTTGGGAGTTTGGCCATGGTCAATATAGGGTCAAGACGACATCTTTTCAGTATTTTGAGTGTGCGAGCAGGTCCGTAGTGTGTTTTATGATTGAAATTCATATATGGTTTGTGTCCGGGAGGTTCCAGATGAGTTTCGGGGTGAGTTTTGAGCGAGTCCGGGCATTTTGGCACTCTAATATTGTTCTAGCACTTTTGGGGGTGCGGACCGCACATTTTTGGGTGTTGAGGCGAAGGAGGGGCATGGACCGCACATAAGAGTGCGGACCACAGCAGAATTTCGCGGCCGCGCTTTGAATTTCTCGGACCGCACAATTCTGTCCGCGGCCGCGCTCCAGGGAGTTCTGCAGATTTGCCGGTCCGACTTCTGAAGCCTATATCTTTTGATCTACAAGAAATGTTGAGATGATTCAAAAACGAAAGTTGTATCCCTCTGTGTCTAGTTTCCAGAAAGGTAAAGAAGGCATTATTTGGAAATCTGTAGAGAAATATATGGCCAAAATACTAAATCCTGGCAGTGCAGCCACCAAGAATTTTGCGGACCGCACCAGTTTTTCGCGACCGCAGGACCTATGAGGCGCTACCACGCTCAAAAGTTCGCGGACCGTGAAGTGGGAGATTAGAGGTGCACTATATAAACGGGGTTTAGGGTATTATTTCACATTTTGGACCTAGGAAGCTCGTTTTGTGCCGGTGTTTCTTGGATTTTCAAGAAATTCATTGGGTTAAGTGATTCTAACTCGATTTGGTTAATATATCAATGATTTCATCATCTGATTAGTACTTTGAGGTGAATATTTGGGAAAAATTGTATAAACTTCATAAAATGAATTTTCAAAATTTGAAAACCGATTCAGAGTCGGATTTGAGTGAAATTAGTATGGTTGAACTCGTAATTGGATGTGTTGTCGGATTTTGTGAGTTTCATCGGATTTCGAGATGTGGGCCCCACGGGTGAGTTTTGGGGCGTAATTTCGGATTTTGTGGAAAATATTAGTATTTTGATATGGAACTTATTCCTATAAATTGTGTGGACTGAATCAAAGTAATTATGGTAGATTCGAGCCGTTCGGGAGTTGATACGCGCATAATGCGATTTCTGGAGCATTGTTTAGCTTGCTCGACATTGGATTCGGCTCGTTCGAGGTAAGTAACTCTTCTAATCTTGGAGCTGAGGGTATGAACCCTGAATATATGTATTATATGAATTGTTGGGTGGTGACGCACATGCTAAGTGACGGGCGTGTGGGCGTGCACTATAGAAATTGTGATATAATTGTTTCTCTGGAAATTTTGTAGTAAATAATCTTGGCATTTTCCATGCAGTTTTATGTGTTAATGAAATTGAGCTGAAAAACATATTCAAAATCATGATGAGGCTATGTGCCAATATTATTGGAACCCACAAAGGTCATATTATTATGAATTATTTATTTTAAATTGAAAATTCATATTCAGTCATATTTATTTCATTGCATATCATATCTTAGTCTCTGTTGTTATTTATTGATACATCATATCATCATTTTGGGCTATTCTCATGACATTGTGAGCCCATGAGTGAGGGACTAGAGAGATTGATGAGTGAGGGAGGCCGAGGGCCAGATTGTGAGGATATTTTTGGGATCGGGCTGCACGCCGCAATATGCCATGTTGTCTTTATGTATATATTATACTATTGCACGTGAGTTGGTCGTGCAGTACATGAGTTGGCCGTGCGGATCCTTATATTATACTATTACACGTGAGTTGGCCATGCAGCACGTGAGTTGGCCATGCAGATCCAGATATTTATATTATGGCATGTGAGTTGTCCGTGCAGAATATAGCGCTTGGGCTGAAGGAGCCCCTCCGGAGTCTGTACACACCCCAGTGAGCGCAGGTACCTACTGAGTGCGAGTGCTGAGTGATGAGTGACTGTGAGGCATGAGTGATTGTGAGGTATGCCCGAGGGGTTGTTTATAAGTGACAGTGAGGTAATCCCAAGGAGCTGTATACAAGTGATTGTGAGGTCTGCCCGAGGGGCTGTTTATGATTTTATCACTGAGTTACATAGCATTGGCATGCACACATGACGTACATGCATAGAGATGTATTTTCCTCATGCTATACAGCATCACACCATTCATGATTTCTCACCCATTGTGACAGATGGGCATAGTGATGCATTTGTTTTTACACGGGTTATCCGAAAGGAAAATTAAACATCTTATTTATTATTGAAAGGATTTTGGAAGAAATTTATTGTTTTCAAACTATTCATATTTTTGGCAACTTCGGCAAAAGATTTGGGTTTTCACTGATGTACTTGAAAGGAAGAACTATTATTGCTGAAATCATGATTTGACTGAGCATTTTATCTCTGAGTTACTTCTAGTATTATTTGCTTTATGTTGTTATGTATTGTTGTGGATTAGTGATTTTGGACCCGACCTTGGTAGAAGCTCGTCACTACTTTCAACCTAAGGCTAGGTTTGTTACTTACTCAGTACATGGGGTCGGTTGTACTGATACTACACTTCTGCACATTGCGTGCAGATCTTGGCTACTGTTGTTGTTGTACTCGATGGTTGCAGGATTTGAAGATGTACCTGCGTTCCTGTTCTATCTGTCTCTTGTTCATGGTAGCCTTAGATTTATAAAAGCTCTGTTTATGTACTATTCAAACAGACTATGTATTTATTTCATTTCCGCTTTGTATACTCTATTCTTAGAAGCTCATGATTTGTACTACCAGTTCTTGGGGATTGTATAAGATTAAGACCTTTATTTTACTTAAATTGCTTTAGTAATTATTATTGGAATTGGATGGTTGGTAATTGGCTTACCTAACGGGTTGGGTTAGGTACCATCACGACTAGTTGGATTTTGGGTCGTGAAAGATTTGTATCAGAGCTCTAGGTTCATAGGTTCTACAAGTCATGATAAATTGTCTAGTAGAGTCTTTCGGATCGGTATGATGACGTCCATACTTATCTTCGAGAGGCTACAGGGCATTTAGGATATATACTTCCCATATTTCTTTCTTTATCGTGAGGAATTGATTCAGCTTGAGATATAACTCTTTGAATTCCTTCCACGTATTCGTATGCGCACATGCGCGCTCGGTATCAGTTGTGCATCGCCGGCTTGTGATTCTATAAACAAGGTTCGAGATGTGTATTATGTGTTTTGGTGATGGGCCAGTCTGGAGGACTTGAGGCCATGTTTAGACGGTAGCTTAAGTTCGGTAGCTTTAGTTGTAACTTGTACAATTGAACTCATATGTCCGGTAATGACCCTACAGTGGAATTTGTGGCTCGATGAGCGGTGGAATGTCTTTGTGATGAGTATGATGTAATTGTGGGACGTGTTAAGACGTTTTGAATGTGACGAGAAGTGTTTCCTTAAAATGTAAGGAAAGGCCATTGGGTGCTTGATTTTCGTTTCTATGTGACATACAGTCCCGAGTGTGAATGTTTCGAAGGGTCTATCACGTTGTTAAATTTTGGGACAAATTAAATTCTCATATCTGGTTAATGAGTTTGGACTCAATTAGACTAAGTGATTGCATAGTAATGGTGATTGCTAAAAGATATAACAAGATGCCAATTTGAGGCTAGGGAGGTGGGTTATCTCCTGGAAAGTAATCTACGTAGGTGTGTTCCTTGTAATGTGAGTGAAGGGTTTCTTTTCTGCCAGTGGGGCGTATGTGTGGACAGTTGAATTATGAGTTATATTGTATCGGGTTGCACATCGCAATAGATTGATATTTGGATCGGGTTGCACGTCGTAATCGATTGATATTTGGATCGGGTTGCACGCCGCAATAAATTATTATTTGGATAGCATTGCACGATGTAAGTCATATTGACTATTGAATAGCATTTGAGCCAGGATCCGCCCTTCTGGAGTTTGACATTACAATGAGCGCATGTACAGAGATATATGAGCTTTGGTGAGGGGAATTCATGCCAGGCACCCGTATAATGTTGAGTGATTGTATGTGTGATGGTGAGGGGCATTTGAGCCAAGCACCTTGAGTGTGCTGAGAGTGAGTGTACTTGATGATTTCACTGTGATATTGTTGATTAGACATGTATATTTGATATGTAAGCATAGAGATGTATTTTTCTCATGCTGAATGATAATATGGTGTTATTGACTTGACATGTGTATTTTACATGTAGGCATAGAGATGTATTTTCCTCATGCTAAATAGAAATATGGTGTTATTGACTTGACATGTTTACTTGACATGTAGGCATAGAGATGTATTTTCCTCATGCTAACCGGTAGATGAAAAGTCTTATCTGTTGTTGAAAGTTTGGAAAAATCACAGTTCTCCGATAAACTCATATTTTTAGCGACTTCGGTGAATGATTTGGGCTTTAACTGTTAAACTTGTAAAGCATGTCTAATTTCCCGTATTGGTGAACGAGTTGAACAAGATATCTTTTGAGTTAATTACTGTATTGTCATTACTATATCATGTGTTGTTGTTGATCACTGGTATTGGACACTGACCTTCTTTCGAGCTCCTCACTACTTTCAACTTGAGGTTAGGTTTGTTATTTATTGAGTACATGGGGTCGGTTGTACTCATACTACACTTTTGCACCTTTCGTGCAGATCTTGGAGATGATGTTGCTGAGTATGGCGGGAGCTGACATTGAAGATGTACCTGCTTCCGGATATAACTACCATTTGTCATTGGCAGTTTTAGATTTGTATTTTGTTTATGTATATTCCAGACATATGTTGTATTTATTTTTATACCAGCTTTGTAAATCTAAGTCTTAGTGGCTCATGACTTGTGTTACCAATCCTTGGGTCATTGTATAGAAATTTAGTTATTTCACTTATTGATTTCGTATTATTCTTATTCAAGTTATGTTGACCATTGTTTGGCTTACCTAACAGGTTGGGTTAGGTGCCATCACGACTAGGTGGATTTTGGGCCGTGACAATTATCCATGGCTTCTTGAATATGATCACTTTTGGTAGAATTCCTAGTCTCCCAAACTTGAGAAACCCCCAATTTGAGTCTTTATAAATATAAAATTAAACCAATTAGTTATCCATTGGTTATCCATTAGTTATCCGTTAGTTATCCATTTTCTAAGTGGATAATATAGCTTTTATCCGTATTGATCCGTTTTTAAAAAGTTCATTATCCAACCCTCTTTTTAGTAACTGTTTCTTTTATCCATTTTACCACCACTAATTAATATTTATCTATACTATATTAAAATAACCAAGTCTCTTAATGAAATATCGTTTGCTTTTTTATCTCTTAAAAATAAAATTTCATATTGGATACAATTATAATTTAATTATTTTTCTAATGTTTATGACTTAAAAATCATCTAAAATTCTGGCCATTAAAGTTTTCCTTGTTTGAACTATATAGAAACTCCTAATACTTAAGAATTTAAAATCAAATATAGTTTTAGTTATATAAATCCCCCCTTATTTGAATTGTGTAAAGTGATTATATACATTATATTCTTATTTGAGCAATATATTTTCCTATTTGAATTTTGTAACTTTATTCTGACGGGCAAAGCGAGGCTACTTTTACTTCTCAAGTCGACAACCAAAAAAGATTCGAAATGACAATTAACGGTTCTTCATCAATAATATAAATTCTTCAAGATTAAAAAGAGCAAAAATCCAAATTTTAATTGAAAAAAAAAAGTCAAAATCTTGTAGGAAACCACCTCATTTCACGTTATTTTGTGGAATATGTTTATACTTACGTTCCAGTACTAAATTAATTCTTAAAACAAATAAAGTTGTAAAGTTGTAATATTTAGAACTTTATCTAATATTTAGAAATTTGAAGTCATCTAATAATATTTTTTACTTTTTAAATTTGTAAGTCAATCTAAGTTCCTTTTAAATTTCTCGTCTGGTATAGTATTGTCACGACCCGGAATTCCCACCGACGGGACCGTGGTGGCGCCTAACATTTCACTTGCTAGGCAAGCCAACGTTAGAGAATCACTAAACCAATTCCTTATTTCCATTCAGTAAATAACAATAATGTCACGACCCAAAATAAAAAAAAAGCCGTGATGGCGCCGGACACTACTGTCAGGCAAGCCAACCATAATCAATTAACTTAATTACCCATTTTAGTATTTTTGATATAAAAAAATATTTTTTCAATGAAATAGTAAAGATAAAACTCATAGAGTAAATGATAAATATTTTTAGCAACTAAATTTCTAAACAATTCACAACCATTCCCAAAACCGGTGTCACAAGTGCATGAGCATTTACTAGAGAGTTAAAATAAAATACATCATCTGTCCACAATATATATA
>AWOL01S0115354.1:8156-20579 GCA_000715115.1 Nicotiana otophora
GAGAGAGAGATTGTGTGAAACACTCTTTCACTCTGCAGTTTCAAGAAAAATTCAAAAGTGAAAAACTCGTTCTGTGCTAAGTGCTGCCAAATACCAACTTTATTAAATTACGTTGTGGTAAAAAACAAATTACCCCACATGCTATATTTTAGTATGCGATATTACTTAAAAAGTCAAACACTTTTTTGTTTGACTACGATTTCTTTATAAACTAGTCACGTGCGTTGCCACGCCGTCCATAGAATTATTGTCATTTAGTGGAAAATTTACATAAGAAATAGTAATATTGTTAACTGCATTAATATTCAGAACATATTTAGTTGAACTATGACATAAAAATTGAAGTAGTAGAAATCCAACTGCATAAATTTTAATTTGCTTTCATTCATGAAATTAATGCTAGAAGGCATGTGCTTGCTCACTTACTTGGTATAGTTCGTTATTTTTGTATTCTTTTTATCTTTGTTCTCGACCGAATACGACTGATTTTTAGAAAGACTTGTAAAGATAGGAGTATGTCTCTTTAGTTGTTTTTACTATAAATTCCGGAAAGACTTACATATAATAAGTCTCTTATACATGAAAAACTCATCTATTACTTACTCGAGGGGATGATTTATTTTTAAAAAAGATATAAAACTCCATAACTCTACTGCATGTAAGGACCTTCGAATTCTAAATAATTGGTTCTATGTAAGCTTTTAGGATGAAGATGAATAATCCAATTATGATTAGTCAAAGCTTTACGTTTTATTTTTGCATTTTTCCTTCGTATTTCAGTATATGATGGCTCAATTTTTGTCAGACAACAACAAAGTGACCAAAAAATAAGATATTCATTTAATCTCCATGACAATAATGCACAAAAGTTTAATCATATATCTATTCAGAAAGAGACTCAAGTGAGCAACATATAATCCCAAATAGCCATATTATCAAAATAGCGTAAAAACACAAGAGGAAAATTATATTTTGCATTTTGGTGCACATGCTATTTAGTAAGAGAGGTTCCCCTTTTCTTTTTCTTTTTCTTGTCCCCGTCAATCTCAAAATGTTTGCACTTCTTGATTGGGTATTGTGATTTACAATCCTTATGTTGAAATTTGAATATTTTGGCAAGTGAAGGTTGAGATAAGTTGGCAAATAAGTTTAATAATTTAAACCGAAGTTGAGTTCAATTGCTATTAAAATATAATATTTATTGACAGAAAATAAGAATTAGAGATCGATAGGAGGCCACTCACCGTAAAAATATATTTGGTATTGTTCCTACGGTAGGAATCGAAAAATCTTTTCTTGGTTAGCCTCACGGGAAAAAAAACGATATTTTTATTATTAGTTTAGCATCATTGCTAATTAAATATGTTGTGTGATGCATATAATCAAATATAGTTATGCTTATCTTGCACTGTGTGTTAGATATGGAGAGAAATTAAAAAAAATAACTAAAATTATTGTTCTTCAAGCAAAGACAGAAATTTTTCAATAGCTAGATAATCTCCAACAATAAATAAAAATTAAGAACTTTTGCCAAATCAATCAAACATTACAAGGATAAAAATAAAATAAATCACGAAATACAAAAAGAGGTTAAAACTCTATCCATGCTACTTGATTATATGCATATGTAGCATCTTACATAAATAAAAAAGAGAGGAAATTATGGACGTGCCTTTCTAATCCAAGTAGGATCAAATTTGTAGGCCCAACATATGTATAGTTTAAATTGAAAAAGAATATGTTTTAGTCGTTTAATATTTAATATAAATTATTCGTACTTTTATAATAATATAGAATAGATATAAATAGATTATGTGAATAATTTAATACTAAGAAATAGCCATTCATTAATACGTATTAGTTTGACTACTACTTTAAGTACGTATCTAATTTAACTTTACCTTTTTAAGAAATCAAAATCCAAAGTCTATAAAGATTAAGGACCCGTTTGACCATAGATTTTGCCAAAATTTATTTAGGTTATTTTTTGACAAATACATGTTTGTTCATAAATTTTATTCATATTTTGACAAATTTCCAAAACCCAAATCCCAAAACCAACTCAAGCCCAAAATATTACTATTAAAATCCAAGGTCTATAAAGATTAAGGATCCGTTTGACCATAGATTTTGCCAAAATTTATTTAGGTTATTTTTTGACAGATACATGTTTGTTCTCATATTTTGACAAATTTCCAAAACCCAAATCCCAAAACCAACTCAAGCCCAAAATATTACTATTAAATTATATAAATATTTAAGGGCATAAAAGTCAATCAATATTTGGGGGATGTTTTAGTCGTTCAATATTTAACATAAATTATTCGTACTTTTATAATAATATAGAATAAATATAAATAGATTATGTGAATAATTTAATACTAAGAAATAGCCATTCATTAATACGTATTAGTTTGACTACTACTTTAAGTACGTATCTAATTTAACTTTACCTTTTTAAGAAATCAAAATCCAAGGTCTATAAAGATTAAGGACCCGTCTGACCATAGATTTTGCCAAAATTTATTTAGGTTATTTTTTGACAAATACATTTATGTTCATAAATTTTATTCATATTTTGACAAATTCCCCAAACCCAAATCCCAAAACCAACTCAAGCCCAAAATATTACTATTACATTTTTAAAAAATTACTCTAAACTTTTGTATTTTATAAAAGAGCCCACAATTTATTATTTTGTAACAATGCTGCTTCGTTCTTCTCGGTCATCTGCATAACAATGTATTATGCAGTAAAAAACTGAAATTATTTTTACTAAAAACTGAAAAAAAAAGAAAATATTTTCTAAAAAAATATTTTCTAAAACAATATTTTTTTAAAAACTGAAAACAAAAGCTGAAAATCAATTTTCTAAAGCAATTTTATTTGTAAAAACTGGAAAAAACTGATCTTTTTTTACTAAAAACTGAAAAAAACAAAAATATTTTTTTTTCCAGTTNAAAAAAAACGAAAATATTTTTTTTTCCAGTTTTTACAAAAAAATTGCTTTAAAAAAAGCTGAAAAATATTTTCTAAAACAATATTTTTGTAAAAATTAAAAAAAAAACTAAAAGATAATTTTCTAAAGCAATATTTTTGTAAAAACTGAAAAAATAAATATTTTTTTTTTCAGTTTTTAGTTAAAAATATTTCAGTTNGAAAAAAACAAAAATATTTTTTTTTCCAGTTTTTACAAAAAAATTGCTTTAAAAAAAAGCTGAAAAATATTTTCTAAAATAATATTTTTGTAAAAATTAAAAAAAAAACTAAAAGATAATTTTCTAAAGCAATATTTTTGTAAAAACTGAAAAAATAAATTTTTTTTTTTCAGTTTTTAGTTAAAAATATTTCAGTTTTTTCCAGTTTTTAATTGCTTTAGAAAATTACTTTTAATTTTTTTTCTAGTTTTTACAAAAATATTATTTTAAAAAATAGTTTTCAGTTTTTTTAAAGCAGTGTTTTTTTGTAAAGACTGAATTTTTTTTGTTTTTTCAGTTTTTTGTAAATTGTTTTTAGTTTTTTCCAGTTTTTACAAAAAATAAAAAATTATTTTTTGGATATATGTAATGTGTCTTTTTAATTAATTAGGAGATATTTAGAATTGACTAACAGGACGATGACATTTGTCCCTCCATTTAAATGAGGGGTATATTTGAACCCAAAGTATAATTACAGGGGTATAGATAACCCAATAGTATAACGAGGGGTATTCTTAAACTATTTTCGAAAGTAAAGGGGTATATTTGACCCTTTGCCGTATAATGAATGTTATTGATGAAGGTACTGTTTGATATTTATGATAGTTGTTAGAATTTGTGGGTATAAGTCATGTTTCATATTTTTTCAAAAAAAAAAAGCGAAATATATTTTTAAAACTGATGTCCAAATATATTTTCATCTTCAAATCAAACTTCACCCAAATAAAATTTTTCAAAATAAATTTAGGAATATATGACCGAAAACTAGTTAAATAGTCCGATTCTGAATTTGGTCACTTGCAATAAGTCAAATCACTTAGTCGTCTCTACAATCGAGTAACAATTTTGGTGGTCATAGCTTTATTTATTTATTTATTTTATGTGTGTGGGGTAAATGCCAATGAAATCACTTTCATATGTTCATCTCGTGACTATAACTCTATTTTCTGTACAGATAGGTCCACTCACCATATCAATTGTACTACTACTATTATCGGTTGACAATATTTCATCACTTATTACTGCCTCCTGCGTACATATATTATATTTAATGCTATAAATTTATTTAAGCATTACTTTCGCTCATTTCAATGAACAATTTACCACTCAATAATTAGATTAATCAACTATAATTGAATGTATTGAAAAAAAAGCTACAATTGAACGTAATTACGTTGAAAATATAAGATTTAATGTTCAAAACTACATTTAGTTAACAAACATTTACTTTGAATCACTTTGTGCCATTCTTCTTAAACAATACTCCTAACAATGTGATCCCACAAGTAAACTCTCGGCTCAAGAACATATCATTTTTTTTTAGCTTAACTTTTACGCATTGTATGTATAATTTTTTTTTAAAAAAATAAGGTAGATTAATTGCTACAATGAAAACATATTTTTTTTTTCCCTTTGAAAACCAAAAACAAAATGTATCATAAGATTGGGTCTAATAAATACCATCATTCCAATTCTTTTCACTCACTTCACATGAGTTTCCACAAGTAAATTGAAGTGCAAAATTTTGAGAAAAATGTTAAAACAGAAAAGACTTACTGTCCTTGTTCCTACGCTCCATTCACGAGCCTTATTAATTTATGTAATTAAAGACCAAAGTATTTATTTTTCCCACCAATTAATTCATCATTGCCCACCTCATTTCTCAATGAACAAGAACACAAGTGAAAAATTCAAGAAAAAGTGAACCATTTTCTATTAATTTTTTCTGTCTATTATTCTGAGAAAGTATCTTGGTTTTGGCATTCAAATGGAAAGTTAAAGCACAAAGAACAAAAAGAAAAGCTTCTACTACTACTACTACAGATTCTGACTAACAGCTTGCTTTCATTTAAAATTACTCCCTTTTGACCCTAAGTTCTAACTCTCCTTATTTCAAACCTTGTGACCTCCATTTTTTTAATCCCTTTTTTCATAACCCCACATTGCTTTTGCCAGACACCATTCTTGGGAATTTGACTCTTTTTCTCACTTTCTTCACTCCTATATATATACACATGTTTTCTCATTTTGTTGTCAGAGTGCATTTTTTTTTTCACTTTAAGCTTGTGCTTAGCTGCTGCTCTCTCCAAAAGCTTAAGTTTTTGTGAGGTTTTGATTTAAAGTTTTGAGCTTTGGATTACCTTTTCTGTGCTTGAGGGTGTTTCAGAGTGTTTAAAATAGTTTAAAGTTGTGAACTTTAGATTCTTGAAGTTTCTTTCTTCTTCTTATGTGACTACAAAAGCTTAGTTTTAGTGAGGTTTTAATTTAAAGTTTTGAGCTTTAGATTTCCTTTTTGTGGATTTGAGGGTGTTTTTGAGTCTTTAAAATAGTTTAAAGTTTCAAACTTTAGATTCTTGATGATCATTTCTTCTTCTTATGTGACTACAAAAGCTAAGTTTTTGTAAGGTTTTGAATTTGAGGTTGTTTCGAGGCTTTAAAATAGTTTAAAGTTTTGAACTTTAGATTCTTGAAGCTCATTTCTTCTACTTATGTGACTGCAAGAGCTAAGTTTTTGTGGGGTTGTGGGGGGGTTTTTAAGAGTCTGAAATGTCTAAAGTTTTGAGCTTTAGGTTCTTGAAAATGGAGTGGAGGGGGATTTTGTGTTTGGGTTTCTTGGTAGGTATGTTTCTATTGTCAGAAGTCACTGCTGGTGCTGTTCTTGTTGAAAATGATAAGCAAGCTTTATTGGATTTTGTTAACAAGTTGCCTCATTTGCACCCTTTGAATTGGGATGCAAATTTTTCAGTTTGCAAGAACTGGACTGGAGTGACATGTAATGAAGATGGATCTAGAGTAATAGCACTAAGGTTACCTGGGGTTGGGTTCAATGGTCCAATTCCTAATAATACTCTTAGCCGTTTAACTGCATTGCAGATCTTGAGCCTTAGATCTAATGGTATTAATGGTACTTTTCCTAAGGATTTTAGTAACCTCAAAAACTTGTCTTATCTTTATCTTCATTACAATAGTTTCTCAGGTCCTCTGCCTTTTGATTTCTCTGTTTGGAAAAATCTTACCAGTTTAAACTTGTCACACAACAGATTCAATGGCACTATTCCTAGCTCAATTTCTGGTTTGAGTCATCTTAGTTCACTGAATCTTGCTAATAACTCACTTTCTGGTAATATTCCTGATTTGCATTTGCCCAACTTGCAGCTACTGAATTTGTCAAACAATAATCTTATAGGTAAAGTGCCAAAATCACTTCAAAGATTTCCCAAGAATGTGTTCATTGGTAATGATGTGTCTTTACTTGACTATACTGTTTCAAATTCTCCTGTTGTTGTTTCTCTGCCTGAGCTACCAAATCCAAAATCCAAGAATGTTAGGAAATTGAGTGAGAGGGCTTTGCTTGGGATAATAGTGGCTAGTAGTGTAATTGGGATTCTTGGATTTTGTTTCTTGTTGGTTGTTTGTTGTTTTAGAAGAAAAAAAGATTTATTTCCTGGTAAGATGGAGAAGGGAGATATGTCTCCCGAGAAGGCGATTTCGCGGAGTCAAGATGCTAATAATAGATTAGTTTTCTTTGAGGGTTGTAACTATGCATTTGATTTAGAAGATTTGCTTAGAGCTTCTGCTGAGGTATTGGGAAAAGGCACATTCGGTATGGCGTATAAAGCAATATTAGAAGATGCTACCACTGTGGTTGTGAAGAGGTTAAAGGATGTAGGTGCCGGGAAGAAGGAGTTCGAGCAACAAATGGAGGTGGTTGGAAGTATAAAACATGAAAATGTCGTTGAGCTTCGAGCATATTACTATTCAAAAGATGAGAAGCTTACTGTCTCTGATTATTTCAGTGAGGGTAGTGTTGCTGCAATGCTCCATGGTATTTCACTTTATGCACTCGCGAAATTTCATAGTTCTTAACTTTTAAACTCTGTCATATTCATACTGCTTTATTGTTTGCTTTGAATAGGTATATGAGTTAGTTTTGCAAATATGATTGTTAAAACCAGTTTTTTGCTATCCCTAAGTGATATCTCACAATCAGACATGTTAAAGGGCAGTCCGGTGCCGCTTTCACGCAGGGTCCGGGAAGGGTGATGTAGACAGCTACCCTAAGGTTGTTCTCACGGCTCGAACGCTTGTCACATGGAGACAACTTTAGCTCCCTTCAACATATAGCAATCGGACATGTTAATTCAGTGAATTGAAGAACATACAGCAAATCAGAAAGGCATAGAATCTTCTAATCTAAAAGGCCAACTAATATAATTTGTTGTGTTATGTTAGGGACAAAGATGTAAGTGGGAATCCACTGAGGTATATTGTAGGTTCCATATATTCTCTTTCCAGCTTAATAGTTAGTTGTCCTTAAAAAAGTTGGATGATCTTGGCATGTGGTTTAAGCATCTTTGTGGGGTAGTGAACTCCTTTCTCACAACATATTTAAATATACAAATCTTTGTCACTAGTCGTTCATTTCATCCACTAGTTGATTGAACTATTTCATAGCATGTGGATAATCATTTCTGATTTCTGTTCCCTTTTATGGTAAGTCAAAATAATTCATGATTTTGTAGAGAAGCTTACTTTTTTCCTAACTTTTTGTCCATCAAGCAAATATATATGATGTCAAATCTCACAAACAGCTAAGCTTTTTAGATAACTAGTAGGACCTGATTTAATTAAATAGAAGTCTAGAATAGTGAATCCTAAGCTATTGTCAACCTTATTCTGTATAGTATCTTTTACGAACATCACGACAGAATTCTTTGTGGTTATGTTTCTTTTTTACTCCCCCAATTTTGGTGTTAGAGCTAGGAGTTCTGTTGCTTTTCTCAAACCAAATGGAAGGAAATGATAACTTGTAGAAAGTCAATGGTTTAACTTGTACAAAGTGAATGGTTTAACTTGTAGAAAGTCAATGGTTATCTCCTCATTGTATTTTAGTTAAGCTAACCTAATATTTCATCTGAGTAACTTCGGCCAAAAGAAAAATCATCTTTGTGTGATGTGTAGCTTTTCATTAAGATGATGAGTTCTGCAATAGATGTTTTAACTTTTAAGTTTCATCAACCAAGGCATTCTGATTACTCTAATCTTCGGCATGTTATTCAATGATAACTAAAAAATGAACAAATGAGAGAACAGAGGATTGAACCCCCGATCCGTTGCTTCTGTTAAAAATGGAATGTTGGTACTTTGGTCTAATGGGGCACAGATAGGTCACCTAATTACTGAAAATCTTGACTCTGATACATGTTATCTCCTTTTTTTATCGTCGTTTAAGGTAATTGGTATCTTTGTCATCTCTGTTTGATCACTGTATTACCTGTTATTGAGTAATGTTTTTACTACTGGCTTGTTGACTATCATCTATGAATATACACCTTGTAGGTAAACGGGGAGATAACAGGATCCCTTTAGATTGGGAAACTCGACTTAGGATAGCCATTGGTGCAGCGAGAGGTATTGCTAGAATACATGCCGAGAATGGTGGCAAGCTAGTCCATGGAAACGTCAAATCCTCAAATATCTTTCTGAACTCTAAACAATATGGTTGTGTATCTGATGTTGGTCTGTCATCAATAATGAGCTCGTTAGCTCATCCAGTTGCTCGTGCTGCTGGTTTTCGTGCCCCAGAAATAACAGACACCCGAAAAGCCACTCAACCTTCTGATGTCTACAGCTTCGGCGTGTTGTTATTGGAACTCCTTACAGGTAAATCCCCCATCCATACAACGAACGGAGATGAGATTATACACTTGGTCCGTTGGGTTCATTCAGTAGTCCGAGAGGAGTGGACTGCTGAAGTATTCGACTTGGAACTATTGAGGTACCCAAATATAGAGGAAGAAATGGTGGAAATGTTACAGATAGCAATGTCTTGTGTGGTAAGGATGGCTGATCAAAGACCAAAAATGTCCGAGGTCGTTAAAATGATCGAGAACGTTCGGCCAACTGGCTTAGACAATCAGCTTTCATCTGAAGGCAAAACAGAAAATTCAACACCAAGAGCAGCCACACCTGTGCCTGAGACACAATCTGATACTCAATGAGCTACTCTAGAGCATTTTCTTTGTAGCCATTTTTATTACGGTTTACCATCTTAATTCATGTTTAAATGCTTACTTCACTCTCTCAGTGAACAATATGAATAGTTGTAACTTGATACTAGTTCATGTTTAGAGTGGTTAGGTGTACCAAAGATACTATTTTAAGGTATTCTTGAAATTGTACTCTGATTATAAATTCTAAGTTCTCTTTCTGTGTCTCAAGATATTATCTTTTCCATGTTCTTGATGCAGTGATCGCAAATACATGGTGTGAATGTTCAACAAATTCAAGGTGGGAGAAATTCAAAAATAGACAAATTTACAAGTGGTAATTGAAAAATAGTCATAGTTTCAAAAGTAATCGAAATTTAGTCACTTTTCATGTAAAAGATAAATCTGAACAAAAACATTGTTCAAAATCCGGAAATATTCCAGCATAATATGTTAGAGTTCGAATTTTTTACATATAAACTTCCGGTATAAGGAATTTCATAATGTGCTGGAGTTTTAACACAATATGTTGGAAGTCCATACACAGGTGCTCTAATCTCTAGTATATTATGTTGGAACTTTCCGTGTGCTGGAGTTTCAGCATAATATGCTGGAAGTTCATACACATGTGTTCCAATCTCCAGTATATTATGCTGGAACTTTCCGTGTTGCTGCAAAATAATGACTATTTTTTAATGACTTTGCAAATGGTGACTATTTTTTAATTATCAGTCCGAAAACTGACTAGCCTGTGCTATTTTAATATTCAAGGTTTACAAAATTCGAAATTTGTGCGCTTCATAAAATATATACATGAATTAGGCACAATGTCCATTTTCTTACCGTCGGACAAGATATGTCAAGGAATTACACCTCTACTGCTAGAATAAACTTCATCTGATAGTAGGCTTTAAGTGGATTCTATGGATGGTGCACACAATGGAATCTTGAGCGCATGCAATATGGAGCTATATTCATTGTTCTCGACTCGAACTATATATCTGTGTAAAGAATTTACTAGACGTTTATATGCGTCCACAAATAAACGGCACTTAATTCGAACAGTACTAACCAAATTTTTTATCAACCTTTGATGATGCAGAGTTGTGATCTAACGACATAGATGAACTTATGACAATTATCTTAAGGTTCATTTTGTATGAGAAAATAGTTTGGTGTTTTTTTGCTAAGAAATTTTTTATATGAACCTTAGGCCTTATATATCGGGCTCTTTAAGTTAGTCCAAGATAGGAGGGGTGACCCGTGTTTCAGAAAAAGTTCATATGGTTTCGTGGATATTAAACAATCGTGCGAGCTATAGATAGACAAGCTAAAAACTTAACATAAATAACTATTAATCTTGTCGCTTAAACTAAAAAATAGTCGATAAATATATAATTTAAGTATAAATCATGTATAATCAGTATATAATCCATGTTTATCTTTAAAAATTTAAGGTATGTCGAGTAATTACACCAAGAATGGTATCGTTATTTACTACGAAGAAACGGCCCCACAAACGACACTTTCCCTTTCTCTTATTCCACTTCAACACTATTTCTATTTTTCTTAAACTTTATTTCGATATAATCTTTTTTGCTCCATCTAATAATCAATCCAAAGCCTTTCGGTAGAGAATTTTCTTAGTTATTTAAATGACGAATATATTCACATTTACAACATTAATTAAATCATTTAATCTTCACCCTATGATACTATTAAATACTACAACAAACATCTTCATATAAAACCAAAAACATTTTACTTTAAATTATAACATGTTCTAGAAGTAAAAATTTGCGAAAAGAAAGAACATAAATTGGACGTATACTATAGTTATTGAAGAAATAAAGGGATCTAAGTGTAAAATGTTCAAACCATTTGGGGCGTAGCTGTAAGTCGGCCAACAGAGATACGAAAGCCTTTATTAAAACAAAGTTCTGAGTTCAACATTGTACTGTTCGCTTCTCAGAATCTGAAAATTGCATCTTTGTAGGTGAATTTCTCAGGTAAAATTTTCTTCTCTTCTTTCTCTATCTCTAGTTGTGATTTTTTATACTATGCATGTCTTCTCTGCATGTATGTTTCTTCTATTGAAAAAATTATGTGACACAACAAATTAAACATATATATTGTATTTACTGTTTGTAGCTATACTTTCAGAAAATTATCATTCATAGATATAGTTGAATTTTATAGCAAATCTGTTTGTAGTACTAAAACAAGAAATCAATTAGTTTGAACTGCAACAAAAAAGCAACAAGCTCTTGTAGCTTAGTTGGTTAGAGCACAAGCTTAGTAAGGAAAGATCTTGAGTTCGACTCTCAATAATAATATTTTATTTTTCTGTATTTTTATATTTCACATTGGTTGTATTTGTTGCGCGAACAAAATATTCATTGCGCGTTTGAATACAATTGAAAAATTCCTCTTTCTTTATTTACAGGTCAAACTCTCTATAATAATCATCATTTATAACATAACTTCACTATAATAGTCATATTTTCTTTAGAACCAATTATTCATGCTATGTTGTACTATATATTTTCTATAACAATACTTCGCTGTAACAACCAAAAAATGTCCAGAACAACCGAGGTTGTTATAAAAAGGTTTGACTTGATTTATTTATTTATTTATTTATAGAGCTGATTTGGGTTATTTTACTTATTTTTTGTAGAGGGATTTGGTCGAGGATGGCGTCCAAGAGGATTCTAAAAGAGCTCAAGGATCTTGTGAAAGATCCTCTTGTCTTTTGCACTCTTGGTTTGTTTCTAGAACCTTCTTTTCCTTTTACTTTGTCCCGAGGGCTTTGGTTTAATGGCAAGAGCGTAATATGTGATAATGTGAGTTAAATGCATGTACCAGATTCAAACATGTAAATGCTTATTTGTAATCGGTGTTTACACCAAACCAATTAATTTAACTTTGGTAGTTAAAAATTGAAGTGAAATGGTTAAGTGATAAATGTGTGTACCGAATACGCATGTTTTGTATTTATTGGTTTGATGTAAACATCGAGTGCGAATCCTACCGTAGATGAAAAGTTGGTATTTAAGTGGAGAAGGTGGAGCGATGGACTTATTATTGCGGAGTTTGGAGTTTTGAACCATGCAATACTAGCCGTTGCAATTCTAGGTCATAAAAATAACCTTCTTTTCTTAGTTTGAACTTTTGTTTTTTTCTTCTTTTGAACTAGTAGTGATTCTTCATCCCCCCCCCCACCCCCACCTCCA
>AWOL01S0115360.1:14979-34457 GCA_000715115.1 Nicotiana otophora
GCTACAAAATACTTTGAGTCGAGTTCGAAGCAATCACTCACTCAAGCCTAAGGGCTATCTTACTTCGAGTTTGAACAATCACTCGACCATAAAAACCTACGAGCTACGATTCTCCAAGTCTGAGTTCAAGCAATCACTCACTCGATCATAAAAGGCCTACGGGATACAAATACTTTGATTTCAAGCAATCACTCACTCGCCTATTAAGCCCAAGGGCTATGCTACTTCGAGTTCGAGCAAATTGCCTGAAGCCTCAAACTTACGAACATTTTCATAAAGCATAAGTAAACAAAATCTTCACTAAGCAGAAGAATGGGAACAGAGACAAGCTGAGAAAAAGAAAAGACTTTATATACATGATGATATTTACAAAACGACCGATCAGGGCCTCACAAAGGGAGCAGTCTTTTCTCCATCGGGATCCTCCCCACTCTGAGACCCACTTTTGCTCCTGTCATCATCATCATCATCGTCGTCATCGTTTTCGTCATCATCATCAGAGGCCAAGGCCCCAGCATCAGCTTCAAGCTCTCTTGCCTTTGTTATCTCTTCAGAAAGATCTAAACCCCGAGCATGGATCTCCTCGAGGGTTTCCCTCTGAGTTTGGAATTTGGAAAATTCGGCGATCCAATGTGCTCGAGTTCGAGCGGTATCGACAGCCTCTCTCGTATATAACTGAGTTGCTTCAGCATCAGCCCGATAAACAGTCATCATTGCGTCTGCATTTACCTTTGTTTTTTCAGCCTTGGCAAGTTCAGAGGCCAACCGAGCCTCGAGCTTCTCCTTTTCCCTTGCTTGAGCCAAGCTTTTCTCCTTTAGGCTCTAAAGTTGACTTTCGGTCGATCACAACTGGGCTCGAACAACCTCTCTCTCTGCAGCAAGGCGATCCATATTTTCTTTCCATTTCAAGGACTCTACCTTTATTTCACCAACCTCCTCACGGAGTTTCCCGATCAACTCAAGCTTCTACTGTAGTTGTGAGACCGAAAGATTAGCCATCGTTCCAGTATCAAGCCCATAAGCTTTTAATAGTATTATTACCTGCTCGGACAGACCGGTCTGATCTTGGTGAGCTTTAGTCAACTCAGCTCGGAGATCCTTGATTTCCTCCCCTCTTTGCCCTACGAGGAGTTTAAGGGCATTCCTCTCCTCCGTGACCCGTCGGAGATCGACCTCATATCGATGCAGCTCAGCTCGGGATCGAGAACATGCCTCTAGATAAGCTACCACATCCTACAAGGAAAGAAGAAACAAAGTGAAAAAAGAAAATAGACATAAGGGATAATACCAAACGAAATAAATTAAGGCTTACCGAGGCTTACCGCATCCTTTTATTTCCCTTTGCTGGTTTGGAAACTGGAACCGAGGTCTCTTCCTCGCCGGGCAGGGGCCTCAAAACTACATCTCTGCGTAGGTCTACACACAAGAATTCCCAAAAACATAAGAAATCGGTTGAGTATAAGGAAAATATTTCGTTCGAACTCCCAAAACATGAAAAATGGGCTTACCATGATTTTTTGCCTCCCATCGGCCCTTCGCCAGATCACGCCATGAACGTTCGGCGTATGAGGAGTTCGAAGTCAGAGCCAGCTCTTAAGATCGGGGATGGCACCGGGCATCCAAGGAACCGCTGCATCACAAATAAGATATCGGTAAGAAAACAAACTAAGATACAAGGCAATAGGAAATAAAAAAGTAAAGTATACTCATGATTCATATTCCATTATTCAGGGAACGACATCTTTTTGGCTTGGATCAGGTCCGAAGTCTTCACTCGAACAAACCTGCCTATCCAACCTCGATCCTTGTCCTCGTCTATACTCGAGAAAAATACCTTGGTAGCCCGGCGTTGCAGTTTTACTAATCCACCTCGAAAGAGGCAGGGACTATACAGTCTAATAAGATGATCGAGGGTGAAAGGCATCCCCTCAATCATGTTTGCAAAGAAACAGATCATAATAACGATTCGCCAAAAAGAAGGATGAATTTGGCCTAGAGTTATTTGGTATTGTCGACAAAAGTCGACGATAACAAGGTCAAAAGGTCTTAACGTAAATAGGTAGGTATACAAGCTTAAGAATCCTTTTACATGGGTGGTAATATCTTCGTTGGAAGTCGGAATCACCACTTCCTTATTTTCCCAGTTGTAATCTGCGTTCAACTATTTGAGTTGCTTTTTGGTTATCGAGCATAAATATCTCGATACCGGTTCGTATCGACCGGGAATCAACGTGCTTTTATTGAGCTTGAAATCAGAGGTGAGAAGGCATGTCTTGGGAACACACTCCTTTGGCCATGTCTCTATCGGTGTTTTATCGGCGGCGGGCTGCGAAGAAGAGGCCTCTCCTTTTTGGGGGAACGATATTTGATGTTTTCACCATCTTACTTAAATTCAGAAGAAAGGAATAAAAAGGGTATGATGTTTCAAAGAAAGATTTTGTAGTGAAAAACATTGAAGGACAAATTTCACGCAAACGAATTCAGAAAATATGGGGATATGCTTAGAAAGTTTTTTGATCAGAGAATGTAAAGTGATTAATAGAAGAAAAAAGGATATTTATAGGTTAAGCGGTGTCGCTTCAATAATCGGTAATGGCCAACCATCGTCAGACAAGCATTAAATGCCTTGGTAAACGGAGCCGACGGGACAGCTATCATGTGTGTCATGATCGAACTCGTTTTTAACGTCAATGTG
The DNA here is from genome assembly GCA_000715115.1 of Nicotiana otophora. Classification (NCBI taxonomy): domain Eukaryota; kingdom Viridiplantae; phylum Streptophyta; class Magnoliopsida; order Solanales; family Solanaceae; genus Nicotiana; species Nicotiana otophora. The sequence goes on from AWOL01S0115360.1 coordinate 17,675, forward strand.
TATCTAATCGTACCATTGGAAAGCCATATCGTTTCTCGTTACATCCTTCTCGAGAAACGAGGGGACTATTTGTATACGGTCAAAACCAAGTAGTCAATCATACGAACTGGTCGAGATGGTAATACTTCGATCGAAGGGTATCCGCGTAATATCCGGGCAAGGTTAGAAGTAAGGACGTCGTGCTTCGAGCTCTAAGTCCGACCAATGATCGGTTCGGTATCATTATCGAGCCCATAACCAAATCGAACTATGAGGTAATGCAAAGGCTGTCGAAGATGAATAGACCGGCCAACACTCACCACGAATATCAAGACTCTGAATCGGGATGAATCCCGAGTCAAGGCCGATGGATTGATCCAATACCGACTTTGAGTCAGTATCGAGCTCGCAGATAAGGGCCGTTGCGACCGCATTAACGGAGAGAATGTTGAAAGAAATTGGAAAAAAAATAATTCATCATGGGTTCTCCACTATATATTTTTTATTATATATAACGTAGGATCCATCTACTATAAAGAGGGGGGTCCTTGTAAGCATAAGCAAAAAAAAAGACAACAAAGACAACTTTTGAGAGATTAAGATTTGGCAGCTCATTTACTTTGCCTTGTACATCAGTATTTCTTTTTTTCTGCCTTATATTTCATTCCATTTGTCTAGAATATATATATTTCTATTTATCCCTATGATTGGTATCGGGTTATAGCACGTGTCCTTAGAACCATACACAAATTTAACTCTATCCGATTTTTCGTGTAAACACTTATCATTTTTATATGTATTATGATAAAATATATACTTTATTTATTATTTTTTAAGGGGAGTGTAAAATCTATTGTGGACAGTTGAAAAAGAATAGTGGCAGTATTAATTTCTTTGATGTGAATGATATTAGAATTGTTATTTTCTCTTCACTTCATATTTTCATTTGCTATTTTTAAATAATATTGAACGCGTTTTTTGGAGAATGAGTTAGTATCTTTTGGTAAAAATTTACTGTCTCTTCTAGAGATTTCTAGTGTGTCCCAAATATTAGGTAATAAATTATTTACCTTGTCTCCCAAGTAAATGATATATCAAATAATATTCTATAGTTATGTATATATGGTAGTTTCTTTGATGGAAAGAAATAATTTTATTAGGAGTCCCTAGGGCAACCGTAATTTATGGAGAAGTCCTTACGCTAAAGTATTTGCCTAAGAATCCCTATCCTACCTATAAATATGCTTGTGACTCCATCAGTCTAGCATCCTACGATAAGTACAGGCTAGAAGGCTCTAGGTTTTCTGTCAAGGTTCTTCCAAGGCAATTCCCCTCATCACTTGAACAACCATGGATGAAGGTACGTTCCTATTAATATTCTGTTGCGTAGGCTCTGTGAACCTGTTTTAATTTGTACATCATGGTGTCAGATCCAACCTTTTAGCTATGTTGTTTAGTATCCGTTAATAATGATTATGAATATTGTTTACCATTAAGTGCCGTCATGTTAATATAACATGGATTTCTCCAGCCTACAGAGAAAACTATAGTTTGGCTCGGCATTGATTTCATAAAGTCTGTGACCTTTATATATATTTGTGCCAACATATCACGTTTTTGGTTGGAATACATCAATATCACTCTAACTATTTGATTTCTCAGAAAGGAATTTGTACAGAAGAAGAGAAGAAAGGAATCAATGAAGAAGAAGAGAAGAAAGGACTGAAGGTCTTAGACAAAACAAATTCGGACAAAATAATGCTAAGACTTGGTCTTAGCCCATCATTTGAAAAGCTACGTGACATGCAACGTGGCACCATCTCAGCCAACAAGCAAAATAATCAAGGATCTAATCTGGACCGTTCAAAGCATGGTCATATTCTAGACCCTTCTCACATGCACACAAATACCCACGTGCAGAAGGAATAATAGTTATTAGTTATATTGTTAGAATTGAGCTAGTAGAAACAAGACAAGTGTGCATAATTCATAGGCTATTTTTATTTTTCAATTCTTTCTAAAATAGCTAATACTTGTATAAATATACATTAATCTTATACAACAATTTCATTCAGAAATATACAAAACATTTCACAATTCTCTTCTTCAAAATCCTACATGATATGAGAGCATTAGCTCTTCTTTTCAATTTTTTGAATCAGTCATGTCTCCTTCTTCCGATACTACTGAAATTCCTATCGTCCATAGCTCACCATCGACAACAATAGTCAATGGAAATATCATTGATTCCACACATCCCTACTTTTTTCATGCATTTGATGCACCAAGGATGATACTTGTAAACACACCATTTGATGATCAAGGTTATGCTGGATGTAGCAGATCTATCTTAATCTCACTCTTAGACAAGAACAAATTGGGTTTTATTGATGGATCCTGCCCTATGCCAACCCTAACTGAACCTACCTTTCAAACTTGGTGTAGATGTAACCATATAGTTACATCATGGTTGTTGAGTTCTCTGACCAAGATGATTGCTCACAATGTCCTGTACTACAAAACAACTAAGGATTTGTGGTTGGATCTGGAGCACAGGTTTGGCCAACCAAATGGAGCCAAATTATACCACATGCAAAAGGAACTAGCTGATTTAGTTCAAGGATCAATAGATATTACCAGTTATTTTACCAAAATAAAACGACTATGGGATGAGTTAGACACACTTAACACTGACATGTATTGTTCTTGCAACTGTAACTGTGGTGGTTAGAAGAATATGTAGCAATTCAAGGAAGATGAAAGTCTCATTCAAATCCTCATGGGATTGAATGAAACCTATGGATAGTCTAGAAGCAACATTCTCATGATCAAACCATTACCCTTAGTCAATCAAGCATATTCGCTTCTCATGCAAGATGAGAATCAAAGGGAAATCCATGTCAGTTCCCAATTTCTAACAAATGGTTCTTCCTTTATGGTGAGAAATCAAGCTTCTCAGAACCATAAACCTCTACTGGTTATCAATTCAGCACTCAACAGAAGACTCGACACAATTCCTACAAAGGAAACTCTGGATACAAAGGGAAGAAAAATACACAGATGTGTTCTAATTTGCAAGATGACTAATCACACAATTGAAAATTGCTATAGACTTATAGGTTTTCCTGTTGATTTCAAGTTTACTAAGAACAAGAAGGTGCAAAATATTGCAAAAGGAAAATCAGCTGCTGCAGTAGAGGATACATGAGAAATTCATAGCAACATGACAGAGGGGCCTCAGTTTTCTCAAAAGCTTTCATCAGGCCAGTTCAATCAATTGGTCAGCCTTCTGAATCAAATGCAAACGGGGCAGGGAGGCACTGAGGAGGTTAATGTAAATTTTGCTACTGGTATATTACTTACCAACTCTCCAACCTATTATTCAATTGCTAATTCTAACCTTGATAACTCCTGGATCATAGATTCAGGAGCAATTGAGCACATGTGTTTCAATGCCAATACATTCTTATTCTTAATACTATTACCTACTCCATTAATGGTGAGGTTGCCTAATTCTTCTAGAGTTAAAGTCAATCACTCAGCCAGTGTTTTCATATTTCCAAGTTTAGTGTTAGAACATGTTCTTCATATTCCTAGTTTCAGATATAACTTACTCTATGTACATAGGCTTTGTCAAAAATTTAAGTGTCTCTTACTTTTCACTTCTTTTGGGTGCATTTTGCAGGGCCCTCTCATGAAGATCCCTCAAGTTTCTGGTGAAGCTAAGGAAGGACTTTACTTATTGTAGCCTAATGTGACAAAATCTAGGAGCCTATCTTCAAAAACTACAACATTTTTGTTTAAGAACTCTTTTTCTAATTCAGTTTCGGCTTCCTTTTCTTTTCCTATCTTAGCAAAAACAGATCTGATGTAAGGTTATGGCATATAAAATGGGGGCATTTGCCTTTTAATGCAATGAAACACATCAGTTTCATTTTATTTCTCTCTACTCCTATTTGTGATTGTGATGTATGTCCTCAAGCAAGACAGTCTAGATTACCATTTCCAATTAGTCACATCAAAACTAAGCAAGTCTTTGATCTAATTCACATTGACACATGAGGACCTTATAAGATACCTACTCATAATGGATATAAATACTTTCTCACCATTGTGGATGATTTCAGTAGAGCAACTTGGACTTACTTGTTAAGCACAAAGAGCAATGCATTTTCTGTCTTGAAATGTTTCTTAAACATGGTGGAAAGACGATTCAATGCAAAAGTGAAGAGTATCAGAACAGATAATGCTTTAGAATTAGGGAAAGCCAATGCTGCCTCTATATTTCTCCAATCTCAAGGAATTTTATATTAGACTTCATGTGTGGGTACTCCTCAACAAAATGGTGTTGTAGAAAGGAAGCACAAACATTTATTAGAGGTAGCCATGGCTCTATTGTTTCAGTCCAAGGTGCCTATACCTTATTGGGGAGAATGCATATTGACAACTACTTTTCTTATCAACAGATTCCCATCTAAGGTGCTTAAAGGTAAAACTCCCTATGAAATGTTGTTTGACCAGGCACCCTCCTATTCTTTCTTGAGAAGGTTTGGTTGTTTATGTTATGCCTCTACCTTGTCACATCATAGAGGAAAGTTTGAACCTAGGGAAAAGGCATGTGTTTTCATGGGCTATCCTATTGGACAAAAAGGTTACAAACTATTGGATCTAACTACTAAGAAACCGTTTGTTTCTAGGGATGTTCATATTTTTGAACATATTTTTCCATTCACCTATCTCACCTCTTCTACAAAAGGCTCCTCTCCTCCATCAGTCCAAACTCCTTTAATTTTTCCTACTCCTCCCAGTCATTTCACTCATGATACTCCTTCTCAGCACTCACCTACACCACAATCTACACCCACACCTCACACCAATCCTACTTGTTTTCCTACATATCCTACTTCACCTGCTTCCCTTACTTTACCTACTCTTTCTCCTGCCTCTTCATCCCCACCAATTCCCCCCAGGAGATCAAACAGAGATAATATAGGCACCCTACCTGGTTATCTTAAAGATTATGTTTGCAATAATATCTACTTCACTGATCTCACCACCTCTTGTTTTTCCTCTCCTCGCTCACCACCTACCTTCTCCTTTTCTGCACTTTCTACCCCTAATAAGCATCTTATTCAATCACTCTCTACCATTTCAGAACCTACCAGTTACATTCAGGCTTGTTCCAATCCAGGTTGGGTCCAAACCATGGATTCTGAACTCAAAGCTTTGGAAGAGAACCACACCTGAGGTATGGTTCTCTTACCTTATGGCAAGAAAACTCTTCCATGTAAATGGGTTTACAAGGTCAAGCACCATGCTGATGGTACTGTTGAAAGGTTAAAGGCCAGGCTGGTTATAAGGGGTGATGTGCAGAGAGAAGGCACTGATTATACAGAAACCTTCTCTCCAGTTGTCAAAATGACAACTATCAGATGTTTGCTTTCTATTGCAGTCAAGAAATGGTGGTTTATTTCTCAATTTGATGTGAGTAATGCCTTTTTACATGGGGAGTTGCAGGAAGAGGTTTATATGAAGTTCCCTGCTGGTTTGTCTTCCACAGCCCCAACCATGTTTGTCGACTTAAGAAGTCCCTTTATGGCTTAAAGCAAACTTCAAGACAATGGTATGCCGGGCTTGTCGGAGCCCTCAATTTCAAGGGATTCTCTTCCTCTCTAAACGACTACTCCCTATTCTTCAAACAAACAGGACACTCATTTCTATTATTGCTGTATACGTTGACGATATTCTAAGAAAGAGGGTTAAATTTGATGAATTTGTGTTGTTTGTATTTTTGGCTTTACGGCATATTCTGTTTGAACAGTTTTTAACTTAACTGGTAGTCATAAGTCGTGACTTCTCTTCTTACTGTTAGCCTTCAATGAGAAACCGTGATTTGCCTCCTTTCTGTTAGCCTTTGTGAAAATTGATCTTATTCAAGATTCTGCCTTTGACCTTGACAAGAAGATCTTATTGGCCAAAATAATCTTTTGACTTGATTGTTTATATGTAAGAGCCTACTGTTTATATAAATACTTGACATGATCTGGTTTCTCAAGTCTGTGGTATGACTAATAGGAAGTTCCATATTTGACAATAATTAAAGAATTGAATCTACTTTTGGTATTTAATTGGTAACTAAATCATGATGGGTTAAATACACTGTGCTTGTATTCACAACGTGTTGATAACAATTTGTTTGCCTTTGGTTATCATGTCATCTATACATTTTTAATTAAGCCCATGATTATGCTTAATATTTTGAAGTTTTATTTTCATATTTCACCAAATTTGTATGGTTTTGTCCTTAAGTAAGTTATAAGAAAAGGAATAGCTAAATGTTCTACAACTATGCTATGGTTCAAGTTCTTATAATATTTTTGAATTATAAGAATTAACCTTTGAGAAAATATGGCGTCATGCTTATATCCAGTATACCCTTTTGAAGCTAATCAACATTTTGCTTAAGTTGATTATTAAGGTTAATTACTTAGATATCATGTTGAGTTTTCTTTTATGTGATGTACTTAGGAGTAGCCACAGTTTAAAATCATCTTATGCCCACAGGTACAGATTAATTTTATGTGTTTTGGTTTACTAGTTTAATAAGTAAAGTAAATTCTATGCATGGGTTGCAACTTCTGCTCACAGGAGAGTCTAGAATTTACTTAGAAACGGTATTTTACGTGATGCACCTTGATGGATTGTACTTCATAGCTTATGTATGTTTATCCTTATTTTGCAGTCTTTACCGCTTTTTCTACCGCTATTTTTAATGAGAATGCTCCAATTCCAATGCTTTCTGATGATAATTATGCTGAATGGAAGGAGAAAGTCCTTCTCACTTTAGGGTGCTCGGATATGGACCTGGCACTCTGTGTAGATGAACCACCTATTCCCATGGAATCAAGTACGTCAACGACTAAGGCTAATTATGAGCAGTGGGAGGCATCTAATCGCTTAAGTTTAATGCTCATCAAAGTCCACATAAGCAAAAGTATTAGGGGTTCTATCCCTAATAGCGATAAGGTCAAAGCTTATATGAAGGAAATTGATGAACAATTTATAAGCTCCGACAAGGCATTGGCAGCACCTTTATGAAGAGGCTCTCAAGTATGACTTTTGATAGAAGTCGTACAGTGCGCGAACACATTATGGAGATGCGAGACATTGCTGCTAAACTCAAGTCCCTTGAGGTGGATNTAAGCTTCAAGACAATGGTATGCCAGGCTTGTCGGAGCCCTCAATTTTAAGGGATTCGCTTCCTCTCTAAACGACTACTCCCTATTCTTCAAACAAACAGGGACACTCATTTCTATTATTGCTGTATACGTTGATGATATTCAAAGAAAGAGGGTTAAATTTGATGAATTCGTGTTGTTTGTATTTTTGGCTTTACGGTATATTCTGTTTGAACAGTTTTTATCTTAACTGGTAGTCGTAAGTCGTGACTTCTCTTCTTACTGTTAGCCTTCAATGAGAAACCGTGATTTACCTCCTTTCTGTTAGCCTTTGTGAAAATTGATCTTATTCAAGATTCTGCCTTTGACCTTGACAAGAAGATCTTATTGGCCAAAATAATCTTTTGACTTGATTGTTTATATGCAAGAGCCTACTGTTTATATGAATACTTGACATGATCTGGTTTCTCAAGTCTGTGGTATGACTAATAGGAAGTTCCATGTTTGACAATAATTAAAGAATTGAATCTACTTTTGGTATTTAATTGGTAACTAAATCATGATGGGTTAAATATACGATGCTTATATTCACAACGTGTTGATAACAATTTGTTTGCCTTTGGTTATCATGTCATCTATACATTTTTAATTAAGCCCATGATTATGCTTAATATTCTGAAGTTTCCTTTTCATATTTCATCAAATTTGTATGGTTTTGTCCTTAAGTAAGTTATAAGAAAAGGAATAGCTAAATGTTCTACAACTATGCTATGGTTCAAGTTCTTATAATAATTTTTTAATTATAAGAATTAACCTTTGAGAAAATGTGGCATCATGCTTATATCCAGTATACCCTTTAGAAGCTAATCAATATTTTGCTTAAGTTGATTATTAAGGTTAATTACTTAGATATCGTGTTGAGTTTTCTTTTATGTGATGTACTTAGGAGTAGCCACAGTTTAAAATCATCTTATGCCCACAGGTACAAATTAATTTTATGTGTTTTGGTTTACTAGATTAATAAGTAAAGTAAATTCTATGCATGGGTTGCAACTTCTGCTCACAGGAGGGTCTAGAATTTACTTAGAAACGGTATTTTACGTGATGCACCTTGATGGATTGTACTTCATAGATTATGTATGTTTATCCTTATTTTGGAGTCTTTACCTCTTTTCCTACCGCTATTTTTAATGAGAATGCTCAAATTCCAATGCTTTCTGATGATAATTATGCTGAATGGAAGAAGAAAGTCCTTCTCACTTTAGGGTGCTCGGATATGGACCTGGCACTCTGTATATATGAACCACCTATTCCCACAGAATCAAGTACTCCAGCGACTAAGGCTAATTATGAGCGGTAGGAGGCATCTAATCGCTTAAGTTTAATGCTCATCAAAGCCCACATAAGCAAAAGTATTAGGGGTTCTATCCCTAATAGCGATAAGGTCAAAGCTTACATGAAGGAAATTGATGAACAATTTATAAGCTTCGACAAAGCATTGGCCAACACCTTTATGAAGAGGCTCTCAAGTATGACTTTTGACAGAAGTCGTACAGTGTGCGAACACATTATGGAGATGAGAGACATTGCTACTAAACTCAAGTCCCTTGAGGTGGATACGTCTGAATCATTTCTTGTGCATTTCATTAATTCTCAACTCTCTTCTTGCGGAATATGGTCTGTTTAAGATTTCTTACAACGCACATAAGAATAAATGGTCAATCAATGAACTCTTGACCATGTGTGTTAAAGAAGAAGAGAGTTTGAAGCATGAGATACCTGAAAGTGTTAATTTGGTGACTCATAATAAGACAAATGCAAAGAAGGGCAAAAGTGTTCCCATGAAGAAGAAAGGCACTTTTGACAAAGATGCTTGCCGTTTCTGTAACAAGAAGGGACACTGGAAGAAAGATTGCCTGAAATACAAGAAATGGCTTGAGAAAAAAGGTAATTTTACCTTTGTATGTTATGAATCTAATTTTACTGAAATTTCTATAATACATGGTGGATTGATTCTGGTGCTACAATTCACATTGCCAAAATCATGCAGGGCTTTCTAACTCAAAGGAAACCGATAGGAAGTGAACAATATGTCTATTATGGTAATAGGACGCATTCGCGTGTGGAAGGCGTGGGGAATTATAGGCTCATTTTGAAGGATGGTTTTCACTTAGATTTAGAAAATACTTTTTATGTTCCAAAATATTCTAGAAATTTAATGTCTCTTTCAAAACTATCGATTAGTGGATATGATTTGAATTTTCATTATCTTTCTGTGAAACTTTTAAAAGATAATAAAGTTATTGGTTTTGGAAATTTGAATAAAAATTTATATAAACTTGAGCTAGACCCCACATTTGAATGCAATGTTTTAACTTTGCATGACAAATAAATTGGCACTAAGCGATGTATTATCAATGAGAACTCATCAAGTCTTTAGCATAAAAGTTTGAGACATATCTCTATTGATAGAGTCAAAAGGTTGGTTAAACGATGGAGTTCTAAAAACTTTTGATTTTTCTAACTTTGCAACTTGTGTGGACTTCATAAAGGGTCAGCAGACCAACAAATCAACTAAAGGTGCCAAAAGGAGTTTTCAATTGCTTGAGATCATACATATAGATATATGAAGACCTTTTTCTACCCCTTGCTTGAATGGTGGGAGATATTTTATCTCATTTATTAATGACTATTCAAGATATATGTATCTCTATTTTCCGTTTAACAAATTAGAAGCACTTGATGTATTTAAAGTTTATAAAATAGAAGTACAAAAATAAACTTGTGCTCAGATCGAAATTGTAAGATCTAATAGGGGTGGAGAATATTATGGTAAGTACACAGATAAGGGACAAGTTAAGGGTCCATTTGCTGAGTTCCTTGAAATTAAAGGTATAATTGCTCAATATTCCATGCTAGAAACACCACAACAAAATGGTGTGGCAGAAAGAAGGAATCGGACATTAATGGACATGGTAAGAATTATGATTAGCAGATCAAGTTTACCTTTATCCGTATGGAGTAAAACCTTAAAATCCATTGTGTATATTTTAAATCGGGTTCCATCCAAGATTACCCCCAAGACACCTTTTGAGTTATGGAAAGGATTTAAACCTAGTTTAAATCATTTACACGTTTGGGGATGTCCAACTGAAGTGGGAGTTTATAACCCACAACTAAAGAAGTTGGATGAAAGAACAATAAGCAATTATTTTATAGGCTATGCGGTTAACTCTAAGGGATTTAGGTTTTATTGTCCTTCTCCTTCTCCTAAAATTGTTGAGGCTAGAAATGCTAATTTTTTTAAGGAGCATGAAGAAAGTGGGAGTGGTTTGACTCAAGGGGTGGCATTGAAATAAATAAGGGAACCACATGTGATACCTTTATATATTGGGAACTTGAATGTTGCTCAGAAAAATTCTCATGAATTATTTGAGTAAGAACAAGTTCAAGATCCACCGCCACTTAAGGAGCCATATGAAGATCATCCCGCTTTACTTGAACCCACTGAAGAAGTCTCTGAAACAATGGGAGTAAGAAAATCCTCAAGAGTTCGAAAACCAGCAATTTCTAGTGACTATGTTGTATATCTCGAAAAGTTTGATTATGATATTGGACTAAAATATGATCCATGCTTGTTTTTGCAAGCCATGAGTGGAGAAAATTCCACACTTTGGTATGATGCCATGAAAGAAGAGTTAAAAACTATGGCTAAAAATAAAGTCTGAGATCTCGTCGAATTACCAAAGGGATCCTCTACTATAGGTTCTAAATGGGGTTTTAAAACTAAAAGAGACTAACATGGTAATATCGAATGATATAAAGCCAAACTTGTAGCCAAGAGTTTTACTCAAAGGGAAGGCATTCATTACCATAAAACCTTCTCTTCCAGTATCAAAGAAGGATTCATTGAGAATAATCATGGTAGTAGTAGCTCATTTTGATTTAGAGTTACATCAAATGGAGGTGAAAACAACTTTTCTAAATGGAGATCTTGAAGAGGAGGTATACATGCGTCAACCTGAAGGATTTTGTGATAAGGACAAAAGTCACCTTGTTTACAAGTTGAATAAATCCATTTATGTGCTAAAGTAGGCTCCCCGCCAATGGTATATTAAGTTTCATAATGTTGTTTCTTCACTTGGATTTACGGAGAACATCATTGATCAGTGTATGTACATTAAGATAAGTAGGAGCAAATATATTTTTCTAGTTCTAGATTTGGATGACATTTTGCTTGCAAGTAGTGATTTGGGGTTGTTGTACGATACTAAACATCTCTTATCCAAAATTTTGAGATGAAAGATATGGGTGAAGCCTCTTATGGAATATAGATTCACAGAGACAGATCCCAAAGATTACTTGGATTGTCTCAAAGGGCCTACATTGAAAGAATTATAGAAAGATTCGGGATGAAGAACTGTTCACCTATAGAAGCACCAATAATTAAAGGTGACAAATTCTCATTGAATCAATGTCCACAAAATGCATTGGAAAAGGAGCAAATGAAATACATTCCCTATGCTTCGCTTGTGTCACGACCCAAACCGATGGGCCGCGACGGGCACCCGATGCCTTACCTAATCAAGCACCAACATAACATATCTTTATTATCATACCATCATGGGTAAATAGACTAGAAGAGCCGTCATGATATAACCGGAATAAAACATAAGGGAATACTCGGCATAGGATGACCCAACATAGAATACAAACTTATACATGTGACATACGAGCCTATAAGGCCGACATGATCATTTGTACACTCAAAATATAGACCGACAAGGCCATACAAGTATCCATATACATGAGATATGAATACAAGCCACTAAGAGTACATAAACGTCATAATGGTCGGGACAGAGGCCCGCCATACCAATCAATACATGTCCAAATCATACTGACCAAATAGAAAACTCCAGAGCAAATGGAGTGCACCAACACCTTCCGCTGAGCTGGTAGCCTACTAGGAGGACTCTCAACCTGTCTATCGGGACCTGCGGGCATGAAACGCAGTGTACCCAGGCAAAAGGGATGTCACTACAAATAAAGTACCGAGTATATAAGGCATGAAAGCAGTATATAAAAGACATGAAAGAAACATGGAGTAAAGAACTCAACCTGTAAGTCTGAATACCTCTGTGAATCATGAAACATTTATACTGTCATGCATATGCGTATAAATGTCACATCATGCATAGGTATGTGCGTACATAACATCATTAAGCCTCTGAGGGCATCCCATCATATCATCTCGGCTTCTGATGCCGAAATCATCAACGTAGACCATCTGACCAGGTGGAGGTGCGTATATAACGCCATAATATTTTCCCATATCCCATAACATATATTATACGTGTATATAAATCCATATAGTCATGGGTAAATATACATGCATAAATGAATGCAATGCATAATGAAGTAAGTCAATAATCTCTCGGAATGTCATGAGACCCATGAACAGACGATATGATAGTAGGACATATGGGGAATCAAGAACATAGGCAACCCTAGTACTTCTAGGAATATCATCATTTGTGAAAGTTGCGTGCTTGCTCGTTTCGTTGCATCATATGGATCATGCCAAAAGGAAAGAAGTGATAGCTTTAACATACCTTACATCCATTGAGTCATTAATACCTTCCAAGCAATTCTTCAAGCAACTCAACTCAATCTACCATAGCATAAAGTGATTCAAAATCAGTGTTGAGTAAAGGCTAAGTCCACAACTTAAACTAGTAACTCGTTTATGTAAATATGGACAACATCTCCCCTGTAACAAGATCCAATACCATATACCAACAACAATGACAAGAGGAATCCAGCAATACATAATTATCAATAATAAGACACCATATAATAACAACAAGTCACAACTACTTCACGACGAGCGGCAAGCTCCGATTGAAACCTATATACCCCATATCACCCCTTATAAACTCCTTAATTTAACTTAACAGTATCATTAACGTGATAATGAAGTCATTCTCAATGATTCCAGCCTTATACCATATATTTATAACAAAGAAAGCAATCAACAACTCCAACTATCCTCAATTAGCAACTTTACTCACTAGTTCATGTCTATCGCATCCATTTAACTTAATCAACATCAAGATAACCTTAAGAACTTGCAAGAACATAGTATAATTACCTCCTACAGTGTATTCAAGTCGAATCCATGTTATATTTAGCTTACAACAGACCAACACACCCCGAACACTTCATACCAAAAACGATAACTATAGCTGTGTCAAACACCCCGAAAATGTTACAAAGAATGACTAATCCACCATTTCGCCATTATGTGGCATTTATCCATACAATTTATCCTCCAAAACTCCATTAAATAGTATCAAAATATACAGCTCAAAAACAACACGAAACAACCTACAAAGCGGTCCACTACAAGTCGAATAACTCGAACTCACTATTTTCGATCACCGTCCCATGAGTTCTAACTATTAGGAAACGAATTTATCAACCTTCCTTGATATTTAAAATCTCAAATACATAAAGTAGGAATTTTCTTAACTATTAAATACCTTCCAAAACTCAAACTACAAAGAAAAAGAGAGGCGATATAGCAATACTTACGTCGTAGGGATCGTTTTATGTTATCGCTTCTTGATTTCGTACCAAGGATGTTAATCTTCTTTGAAATCCTTGTAGAGATCTTAAGGGTAAGTTTATGGGTCTTATTTGGTCGTGGTCTCTGAAAAAATGAAGAAAGAGACGACATAAGGGATATAAATATCTAATTTGTTAAAAAGTCAAAAAGGTGCTACTTGGCACCCTAGCATTGGTCCATCTTCCAATATTTATATCTTTTTATCTGTATGTCATATGAGCAAACGGTTAAAATCGTTAGGAAACTACATTCCAAGAACTTCAATTTGGTATATAATATGTACCCAAAAGACCTCATATAACACATGTAAGGTATTGCTAAAAAAGCTTTAGTGACCCACCTACTTGTCACCTATGCAGTCTGCGCAGTTTCGTAAAACTGCAAATATCTCTCTGCTCAGATATCATATCGATGAATGGTTTAATGCTTTAGAAACTAGACTCGTAGATCATCAATTTTATATATGTATAATCTTGTAATTCCAAGTATATTAGGATAAAAGCTCTACTATATTTGACATAATATTCAGCACATTATGAATGTAACTTGTGATGACCTTTGCCAACTTTTGTTCTAAAACTCGCTTGACTTCAAAATGTAATACATGACTATCATACGACTAAAATAACTCATAACATAACCTCCTTATCACATTAAGAACCCTAGTATTACGTCAAAAGTATATGTTATAATATTCCCAACTTGTCGACATTCGACGAAACTTATTTTCTTCAATTTGCTTACCTCCTAAGCCTTTCAACCCTCTTGGTAGTTGTTATCCATGATCTTAAAGATTTGTAACCTCCAAGGTAACATTATTAACTTACTTTATGTACTTTCAAAGANTTTAGAAACTAGACTCGTAGATCATCAATTTTATATATGTATAATCTTGTAATTCCAAGTATATTAGGATAAAAGCTCTACTATATTTGACATAATATTCAGCACATTATGAATGTAACTTGTGATGACCTTTGCCAACTTTTGTTCTAAAACTCGCTTGACTTCAAAATGTAACACATGACTATCATACAACTAAAATAACTCATAACATAACGTCCTTATCACATTAAGAACCCTAGTATTACCCCAAAAGTATATGTTATAATATTTCTAACTTGTCGACATTCAACGAAACTTATTTTCTTCAATTTGCTTACCTCCTAAGCCTTTCAACCCTCTTGGTAGTTGTTATCCATGATCTTAAAGATTTGTAATCTCCAAGGTAACATGATTAACTTGCTTTATGCACTTTCAAAGACGATCTCATTTTTGAGCTTACATCAATTGACTTATGATGTACTCTCTCGTATGAAAATATAATGTGTAACAGCCTGTTGGGAGCCTTATCTATGCACAGGTATGTACTAGACCTTATATTTTTTATACGGTAAGAATGCTTGACATATATCAAAGTAACCCTGGTCTTGACCATTGAAAAACTGGTAAAAAGGTTTTTGAGATATTTTCAAGGAACCAAGGATTTTAAGTTCACATACAAATTTTCTGACTCATTGGAGGTGATTGGATATTCAGACTCTGCTTTGGGTGGATGCAAAGAAACTGGTAAATCCACTTCAAGATACATTTTTCTTCTTGTTGGAGGTGTTGTACCTTGGAGAAGTGTCAAGCAGACCATTGTTGCAACATCCACAATAGAAGCTGAATTTATAGCATGCTATGAAGCTACATCACACGCGTTATGGTTGAAAAACTTTATTTTCGGCCTTAGGATTGCCCATTCCATTTCAAGGCCATTGAGAATCTTCTGTGACAATTCAACTGTAGTGTTCTTTTCTAAGAATAATAAAAGTGGCAGCCGAAGCAAGTACATCGATATAAAGTACTTGATGGTTAGAGACTGTGAAGAAGCAAGATGTGAGTTTTGAGCATGTTAATACTACTTTGATGATTGCTGATCCTATGACTAAAGGTCTGTCGGCCAATATTTTCCAGGATCATGTAACCTATATGGGTCTTAGTAGCTCAATTTAGCCTTGCTTTGTTCCCTAACAGTTTGTCTGGATATTATGTTTATTTTGATATACATGACAGTGCACACTTTATTTTTTCATGTATTATTTTGTGATCATTGGATGAATATAGTTGGACTCTGAATGACTTATATTAAGTTCATTCATAAAGTTGTTGATACTTTGTTAGAACATATTGTACATTGTAATATATGGAAGGAATTGTTTGTTTAAGAGCATGACCACCATGATTCATGTAATGATATGTTCTAGTTAAAGTGATTATTGCATAACTTTTAGTTGAGTAATAAAGTCTATGGCCATATTATATGTTTATCTCTCATAAAGGATTATCTGATTTTAATATGTGAGCAAAGTGGGAGAATGTTAGAAATTTACCATCTCTTCTAGAGACTTCTAGTGTGGCCCACATATTAGGTAATAAATTATTTACCTTGTCTCCCAAGTAAATGATATATCAGATAATATTCTATAGTTATATATATATAGTAGTTTCTTTGATGAAAAGAAATAATTTTATTAGGAGTCTTTAGGGCAACCGTATTTTATGAAGAAGTCCTTAGGGCTATAGTATTTGCCTAAGAGTCCTTAGCCTACCTATAAATACGCTTGCGACTCCATCAGTCTGGCATCCAACGAAAGGCACAGGTCAGAAGGCTCTAGGTTTTCTATCAAGGTTCTTCCAAGACAATTCCCCACATCACTTGAACTTCCCCACATTACTTGAACAACTATGGCTGAAGATACGTTCCTATTAATATTCCACTGTATAGGCTCTGTGAACGTGTTTAAATTTCTACATCTTTTGCTACGAAAGCTATCGGACCATCATTCTTGAAGCTTGTCTGTTGTTCATTTCCATGGTCCACTTAGTGGGTATAAAGCACAAAAATAAGATAATAAGAAAATTTATCAGCTTCTCACAAACTTTATTACTAAAGGATTTAATCCCCATTCAACAACTGTTGAAGATGTTAATATCAAATTTTCAATCTCAT
>AWOL01S0115382.1:0-13826 GCA_000715115.1 Nicotiana otophora
TCTTGGATTTACGTCGACTAATTTACGGCATGATCTAAGGTACGCGAATTTGGGTTGTAACACTTTTCCTCACTTCGAACAAGTTCTAACATTCTGGCAATCATTACTCCTTGCTGAAATGGAATATCAGTCTGCAACTCTCGATCCATACATATTTTAAAATGATAATCGAGCCTTTCGATGAATCTGTGGACTCGATCTCTAATTGTAAGAACCAAGATAGGTGCATGACAGGTTAACTCACTGAACCTGATAACATATTCTGACACCGTCATGGTGCCCTGACACAACCGTTAAAACTCTATGCACACGCATCCCAGAGAGTCTGGGGAACAAACTGTTTAAAAAAAAACATATCCGAAAATTGAGCCCAAGTTGGTGGCATCGCATCCACTAGTCTACCTTCTTCATAAACTTGCCACCACTGATACGCTGTGCCTGATAGCTGAAATGTAGTAAAGGAAACTCCACTCACTTCCATAATACCCATGGTGCGGAGAATACAGTGACACTTTTCTAGAAATCAATGGGCATCCTCGGTAGTTGTGCCACTGAAGGTAGGTGGACTATACCTCTTAAATCTCTCAAGACTCTTATGTTCTTCTTCTGATGCCTCTGGCCTAACCTCAGGCTGAACCAGAATAACAGGTTGTACCGGCACCACACCAGGAACCTGACCAATGTAAACCTGTTGCTCTGTAGTACGGGCGGTAGGAGTCTGAACTCCTCCCCCAAACTATGAAATATTTGGTGCAACAGAGATCAATCCTGCCTGAGTTAATGTACCAAACATGTTCAACAACTGTGCTAAAGTCTCCTAAAGCCTGGGGTTAACAACAGGTGTCTCTAGTGCGTGTCCCCCAACCGGAGCTACTGGCGGCTCCTCGACTGCTGCTCTGACAGGTGCTCTAGCAGTGGCACGTGTCATTCCTCGGCCTCTACCTCGGCCCCGGCCTCTTACGGCCCTAGCAGCATACGCTGGTATCTACTCAGTTAACCCGGTAGCTCGTGTCCTCACGACAGGAATGAAAGAAGTCGAAAATAGTTCTGCCTTTCAAGTACATCAATGAAAACCCAAATCGTTTACCAGAGTTGCCAAAAATATAAATAAGTTTGAAGAAAATTATTTTCCCAAAATTCTTTCAATAATAAATAAGATGTTTCATTTTCTTTCTAGATAACCAGTGTAAATCAAATGCATCACTATGCCCATCTGTCAACTGATTAGCCAAGGCCTGAAAATCCAAGGCTAAAGGCCTCTCTGCTACCGGTAAGTATGCTAAGCTGCCCAAACTCTCCGCCCTACGACTCAAGGCATCAACCTCTACACTGGCTTTGCCAGGATGATAAAGAATAGTGATATCATAATCCTTAAGCAACTCTAACCACCTTCGCTGCCACAAATTAAGATCCTTCTATTTAAACAAATGTTGTAGACTCGGATGATCGGTATATACCTCACACTAGACACCATACAAGTAATGCCGCCAAATTTTCAAGGCATGAACAATAGTTGCTAACTCAAGATCGTGAACTGGATAATGTTTCTCATGTACCTTTAACTGTCTGGACGCATAGGCAATCATCCCACCATCTTGCATAAGCACTGCGCCGAGACCAATATGCGACGTATCACAATACACAGTATACAACTCTAAACCTGTAGGCAATACTAATACTGGAGATGTAGTCAAAGTTGTCTTGAGCTTTTGAAAGCTCTCTTCACATTCATTCGACCACCTGAACGGAGCACCTTTCTGCGTCAATTTAGTCATAGGCGATGCAATAGGAGAGTATCCATCCACGAAGCGATGATAATAATCGTCCAAGCCGAGAAAACTCTAAATCTCAGTAACTGAGGATGGTCTGGGCCAATTCTGAACTGTTTCTATTTTCTTTGGATCCACCTTAATTACTTCACTAGACACTATATATTCCAAGAATTCCACCGAACTAAGCCAGAACTCACACGTAGAGAATTTAGCATAAAGTCTCTCCTCTCTCAGCCTCTGTAATACAATACCCAAGTGTTGTGCATGCTCCTCCTGGCTACGTGAGTACACCAGAATATCATCAATAAATACCACGACAAATAAATCAAGATATGACTGAAAATACACTATTCATCAAATGCATAAATGCTGCTGGGGCATTGGTTAGCCCAAAAGACATCACAAGAAATTCATAGTGGCCATAACGAGTCCTGAATGCCGTCTTTAGAATATCCGAATCCCGAATTTTCAACTAGTGATACCCAGACCTCAAATCAATTTTGGAGAACACCCTCGCTCCCTGAAGCTGGTCAAATAAATCATCAATACGCGGAAATGGATATTTATTATTGATTGTAACATTATTCAACTCCCTATAATCAATGCACATCCTACTATTACCATCTTTCTTTTTCACAAACAGAACCAGTGTACCCCAAGGTGACACACTAGGCCTAATAAACCCCTTTTCAAGGAGTTCCTGAAGTTGCTCTTTCAATTCTTTTAACTCAGCTGGTGCCATACGATACGGAGGAATAGAAATGGGTTGAGTGCCCTGCACCAAGTCAATACCGAAATTAATATCCCTGTCGGGTGGCATACCCGACAGGTCTGCGGAAAATACATCCGAAAAGTCTCGCACGACTGGTACTGAATAAATAATAGGAGTATCTGCATCCACATCTCTCACAAAGGCCAAATATGACAAGCATCCCTTTCCAACCATACGTTGGGCCTTCAAATAAGAAATTACCCTATTAGGAACAAGATCTAGAGAACCCCTCCATTCAACCTTTGCCAACGCCGGCATCGTCAACGTAGCGATTTTTGCGTGACAGTCAAGAATAGCATGACATGGAGACAACCAATCCATACCTAGGATTACATCGAAATCAACCATACCGAGTAATAAGAGATCAACTCTAGTCTTCATTTCCCCAATAGTTACCACACACTACCAATACACATGATCCACGGTAATAATATCGCCCACCGGCATAGATACAGAAACAGGTGAAACTAAGGACTCACAAGGCATATCCATATAATGAGCAAAATACGATGATATATATGAATAAGTGGAACCAGGGTCAAATAATATAGAAGCCTCCCTATGGCACATTGAAATAATACCTGTGATCACTACGTCTGAGGCAACAATATCTGGCCTGGCAGGAAAATCATAGAATCGAGTGTGCCAGTATTATTAGGACCCACAGAAGCCGTACTGGTGTGAATTATTTATTTTAAATTTGAAAATTCATACTCAGTCATATGCATTTCATTACATATCATATCTCAGTCTCTGTTGTTATTTATTGATACATCATATCATCATTTTGGGCTACTTTCATGACTTTGTGAGCCCATGAAAAAGAGACTGGAGAGATTGATGACTGAGTGAGGTCGAGGGCCTGATTGTGAGGATAATTATAGGATCGGGCTGCACGCCGCAGCAGGCCATACTGGCTTTATATACTTTATTATTATGGGATCGGGCTGCACGTCGTAGCAAGCCAGATTGGCTTATTATAGCACGTGAGTTATCCGTGCGGATCCAGATAATATTATAGCATGTGAGTTGTCCGTGCGGAGCCAGTTATTGATATTATAACACGTGAGTTGTCATATAGCACGTGAGTTGTTCGTGCGGATTATAGCGCTTGGTCTGAAAGGAGCTGCTCCAGTAGTTTGTACACCCCCAGTGAGCGCAGTCGACTATAAATATGGATCGGGCTGCACGCGGCAACGAGTATTATATAGCGCTGAGTGATTGAGTGTGCTGAGCATAGTGAGAGAGAATGAAAGACAGTGAGATTGAGTATTCTGAGAGTGTGAGTACATGAGTACATCTATGAGATACATTGTATTGATATGAACACATGACATACAAGCATAGAGATGTATTTCCCTCATGCTGTACGATATCACATCATTCATGATTTCTCACGCATGTTGATAGATGAGCATAATGATGCATTTGATTTACACTGGTTATCTAGAAAGAAAATGAAACATCTTATTTATTATTGAAAGGAATTTGGGAAAATTATTTTCTTCAAACTTATTTATATTTTTGGCAACTCTGGTAAACGAGTTGGGTTTTCATTGATGTACTTGAAAGGCAGAACTATTTTCAGAAATCATGTTTTTGCTGAGCATTTGATTGTCGAGTTACTTCTGGTATTACTTGTTTAAGTTCTTATGAACTATTGTTGGTTATGGAAGTTGGACTCTGACCTTGGTACAAGCTCGTCACTACTTTCAACCTAAGGTTAGGTTTGTTACTTACTCAGTACATGGGGTCGGTTGTACTGATACTACACTTCTGCACCTTATATACAGATGTTGGCTACTGATATTGTTGTGTTCGTTCGGAGCTGGATTTGAAGATGTACTTGCGTTCCAGTTGTTGCTGCCTCTTTTTCATGGTAGCCTTAGATTCATAAAACTCTGTTTATTTACTTTTCAAACAGATGATGTATTTATTTTATACCAGCTTTGTAAACTCTATTCTTAGAAGGTCATGATTTGTACTACCAGTTCTTGGGGAATGTATAAGATTTAGTCATTTTTTTTACTTAATTGTATTGTTAAATTACATTGAAATTGGATACTGAATAGTTGGCGTACCTAACGGGTTGGGTTAGGTGTCATCACGACTAGTTGGATTTTGGGTCGTGACAAGGCGCCCTAGGTTCATAGGTTCTACAAGTCATGAGCAAGTGTCTAGTAGAGTCTTGCGGATCGGTGTGATGATGTTCATACTTATATTCGAGAGGCTACCTGGCATTTAAGATATATACTTCCCATCTTTCTTTCCCTATCTTGCGAAATTGATTCAGTTTGAGACATAACTCTTTGAATTCCTTCCACGCATTTGTATGCGCACATGAGCCCTCAGTATCTGTTGTGCATCGCCGGCTTGTGATTCCATGAATGAGGTTTGAAAGGTGTATTCTGTATTTTGGTGATGGGCCAGTCTGGAGGACTTGAGGCCAGGATTAGACCGCAACTTAGGCACGGTAGTTTCAATTGTGTGAACTTGTACAATTGGACTCATATGTCTGGTGGTGTGCCTATGAGTGAAATTTGTGGCTCGATGAGCAGTGGAGCGGTTTTGTGATGAGTATGATGTAACTGCCGGATGTGTTAAGACGATTTGAATGTGACGAGAAGTGTTTTCTTGAAATGTAAAAAGGGCCATTGGGTGCTTGATTTTCGTTTTGATGTGACGTACAGTCTCGAGCATGAATATTTTGAAAGATCTTTCACATTGTTAAAGTTTGGGACAAATTAAATTCTCATGTCTTGTTAATAAGTTTGGACTTGGAAAGATTAAGTGATTGCATAGTAATTGTGACTGCGAAAGAGAATAACAAGATGCCAATTTGAGGCTAAGCATGTGGGTTATCTCCTGCAGAGTAATCTACGTAGGTGTGTTCTTTATAATGTTGATTGGAGAGTTTCTTTTCTACCAGCGGATTATATGTGTTGAGATTTGAATTTGAATCTGGTTGAGAAAGTTGACTTGACTGTCAAGAGAATAAATGTGAGCTTAAAGGATAATCGAGGTATTTTATGGTTGGTGTTACATGAGCTTGAGAAGAATTTTCATTGAACTGACTGCAGCATCATAGTAGTAATAGAGTATGGGTATTGTGAGTTATCGAATGTTTTTTGATTTATGGCTTTGAGCCAAGTGGGAGAGTCTGCTATTGACAATTTAATTCATGGCTATGTGTCAAATTTGTGTTTTGGTCTGAGGTTTACTTGGGAATCAGTGATGACTTGCAGAGGTGGAGTTCGAGAATGACTCGAGTAAGGAAATTTCTGAATACGGGTTATATTGCGCTTTATGAGTATATGAAAATTGTGGGATGAGTGAGTTGTTATTTGTGAATGATGTAGTTCCCACGGAGTATGAAATTGATCGGTGGTATTAAAGTAGAGTTAATTCTTTGAGTGTTGTTATGCTGATGGGGCACGTGTCTCTTGGCCCGTTTGGGTAGTGCAATTGATATTTGAGCAGAGTGGATGACTCTCGAAAAGGTTCTAATGAATTCAAGATTAATATGTAACAATTGAGAATTTTTGGCGGATTTGTTATGTCTAAAATCTGAGATTTAAGTTTGATGGTGTCGAGACTTATGGCATTTTTGTATATCATTATGGATTTTATATTTCGGTATCAGTAAGGTGAATGAAACGGCCTTAGACTCAAATAAGGTATTTTCAAAGTGGGTGTTTCGGTTATGGTATTTATAGGGGTAATTATGATGTGGTGAGACTCTACAGATGTTTTGGTGGCAATATTCTTGGGTTTGGTGACCTACGTGGCTTGGTCGAGTAAGAGGAATTTAGTT
The DNA here is from genome assembly GCA_000715115.1 of Nicotiana otophora. Classification (NCBI taxonomy): domain Eukaryota; kingdom Viridiplantae; phylum Streptophyta; class Magnoliopsida; order Solanales; family Solanaceae; genus Nicotiana; species Nicotiana otophora. The sequence goes on from AWOL01S0115382.1 coordinate 6,359, forward strand.
CCAATAGCTTGGTTACGTGCAGATGGATTTCAAAGTGTTCTTGATGGTTTCTACCATGGTTTGAAATTGATATTTTCTACTGATGTGGGAAACGTGTTGTGTATTGTGATTTCCTCCTGGAAGGAAGCTAGAGGAAGGTTTCTAGCTAACTCGGTATGTAATTTGCTTGTGACTCAGAGTTGATAATGGGATTCTTGTGCTTGTCACATGATGGAATAATAGATGTGGTGTGGTGTGCGGGATTAGGATTTACATGTATAATGTGACAGTTCAGTCAGGAATAGAAGGTAACGAATGTTGGACAACATGGTCAGTTTTAAATATTTCGATGAATGTTATAACTCCTCGATAATTCCTGATAAGGGTGCGTATTTCAGAAGGCGCGTTGTGTTTTGACTTACAGATGTTCATCGGTATTGTAGTACTCACCTGGTTGATAGACTGCTGATATTCAAATTATTGCTACGTGTCACGGAAGAATTATGAAAGTATTCCTTATGGGATTATCGTGAATGGAAGACGTGTTAGTCATTTTAGTGCTAGCGTTGGGATCAATTATGGTGATTCATGTGTTTGATGGATTTTGAGACTGGGAGTTCTCAGAAGTATATTGTTTCAAGGTGGTGATCTATTTGAAATGAGTATTTTATTTAAATCCTGTTGAGACACTAGTTGCGTTAATCATTTGAGACAGCTACGCGCTACGAGTGCGTATATAAGTGAGGTTTGAGCCCATGTGCGAGAATCGGGGCAAGTATTCATACTCGAAAGAATGCTTAGGATATTATATGCCTAGAGTTGACTGTTAAGCATAAAGTTATAATGTTTTCCGTATTTGTACCTTTGTTGAGAACTATCTGGGCTACACTTGAAGTTACAAAGAGGCTAATTCCCTGAATAAATGGGGTAGTTACTATATCTGCGTTAAATTGCCAATTTGAAGTGCGACAGTAGACTTTGCACATGCTTACACTATGGTGTGTTATTTATACCAGTCCAGGAGCATGAGAATCTTATTTCATTATCATATACAAGTGTACTTGTTTCATTCCTCCTATATGACATGCTGGGACTGGAGGCCTGTGACCATGCCAGGCGATTCATATTATTGGCACGTGAGTTGTCCGTGCCGTATGTGAAATTTTATTTCTTATTAATTTATTGGATTTCATTGATTTCCTTCCTCTACGATTAAAACAAATTACATGAGCAGCGTATTTGAGGAATTGTGTACATGTAATTATGATTATCCTCTTCACAAAATTTGAGGAGTTGGTTGTAATATTAGGTTGTGGTGGTGCTAGCTAAACTTGCGAAACGATTCTCTTCTTTGAGATATTTTCCATTTTTGGGTGCACAGATTGCACAATCTTTGGCTTGAGATATATTGGTGTGGCGTGTATATGGAGTAGTTGTGTTTGATAATGTAAGGTCATTGGACCTAGAATGTGTATTATCAGGCTTGATTATGGTATATTCGAGAGGATAATATTGAAAGTCGGCTTAGAAGAGGATTATGGTTCTGGTTGGGGCGAGAGAGCTCCATTGCTAGTTGATCCGATGAGTGGTTATGAGTTTTTGATTGTTTCTTTCATCATTGGCAGTGTACGCAGGTTTCAAAATGAGGTTTTGCTGAATGCGGGGTTTTATACTAGTACTTGGTTGGTTTTGAATAGTTACTGTGATCAGAAATGGTGCTACGAGTATGCGAGTTGTGTAGTATGTTATGTGATTATATCTAGGATTATGGTTATGGCTGGATACAACTTGTTCAGGCTTATACAATGTGTATATGTGAGATTCGGGTCTTGAAAAGAATTTTGGATGTTAGAAATTTGGCTCCATAGTTTTTGGGCTAAGGTTAAATTAATGATTTTCAGTTATGTTGTGTGGTCAGGCCTATATAGAATAGGGTGACATGAGATCACCCCCGGGTACGTGCGTGGTAAGATGGAATAGTGATTTGATGGCTTAGAGGAAACTCTTGGCACGTTTGAGGACAAACGAATGTTTAAGTAAGAGAGAATGTAACGACCCGGCCGGTCGTTTTGAGTATCACAACCCCGTTCTCCTATTTACTGCTCAATTTATGCCTTATAGTTGATTTATTACTTATCGGATTAGTTGGTTCGGGTTCTGAAAGATTTCAGAGTGAAATAAGACACTTAGTCTCATAATTAAAAATTTAAGTTGGAAAAGTTGACAAGATATTCACTTATGTTTAATCGACCTCGGAATTAAATTCTGATGATTCCAGTAGCTCTGTATGGTGATTTTGGACTTAGGAGCGTGTGCGGAACGTTTTTTGGATGTCCGTAGTAGAATTAGGCTTGAAATGCCGAAAGTTGAATTTTTGGGAAGTTTGACCCGGGGGGTTGACATTTTGATATCGGGGTCGAAATAGGATGCACGGACAACTCACGTGCTATAATAAGCCAATCAGGCCTGCTGTGGCGTGCAACCCGATCGCATAATAATAAAGTATATAAGGCCAATATGGCCTGCTGTGGCGTGCAGCCCGATCCTATAATTATCCTCACAATCAGGCCCTCAGCCTCACAATGTCATGAAAATAGCCCGAAAATAATGATATGATGTATCAATAAATAACAACAGAGGCTGAGATATGATATGTAATGATGTGCATATGACTGAATATTAATTTTCAATTTAAAACAAATCATTCACAGCAATACTACCTCTGTGGGTCCCAATAATACTGGCACTTAGCCTCAACATAATTTTTAATATGATTCTCAGCTTAATTTCTTCAACACATAAAACTACATAGAAAATGCAAAGATTATTTGACTATAAAATTTCACATAAACAATTTTGTCGCAATTTCTATAGTGCACGCCCATACGCCCGTCACCTAGCATGTGTGTCACCTCCCAAAATTCATATAATACATATATTCAGGGTACATACCCTCAGCTCCAAGATTAGAAGAGTTACGTACCTCGAACAAGCCAAATCCAATGTCGAGGTAGCTAAGCAATGCTCCAAAAATTCCATTCTGTGCGTATCAACTTCCAAACAGCTCGAATCTAATCACAATTAATATGATTCAGCCCACAAAAATTATAGGAATTAATTCCATATCAAAATAATAATAGTTTCCAAAAATCCGAAATTATGCCCCAAAAATTACCTTTGGGGCCCACGTCTCGGAACCCGACAAAAGTTACAAAATATGAACGCCCATTCAACCAAGAGTCTAACCATACAAATTTTACTCAATTCTGACATCAACTCGACCCTCAAATCTCCAAAGTAAACCAAGAAGGTTTTCATAATTGTTCAACATAATTCACCAATTAAATGTTAAAAACAACCATGGATTCGAGTAATTTGACCAATATTGAGTTATGAACACTTACCCCGTTGTTTTCCTTGAAAATCTCCCAAACGTCGCCTCTTCCGGAGCTCCAAATCGGTAAAAATGGAAAATGGGAAGTCCCATTTTCAGAGCTTAAACTCTCTGCCCAGTCATTTCTTCTATGCGGTCGCGGTCCAAGTCCTGCGATCGCTGAGCACAATATTTCCACTGCCCAAAATAACCCTATGCGAACGCGAAATCACTCAGGCAATCGCGGATCGCTGACTCTCAAACCTACGCGAACGCGTTCAGCCCCATGCGATCGCGTAGAGGAATTGCCTCCCTTCATCAATTGCTCAAATCTTTCTACGCGAATGCGACCTTCTTCACGCGTTCGCGAAGCACGGCTTAATACACTTACGCTATTGTGTTCCTTCCTCTGCGATCGCATAGAACAAAAATACCCCTGCCCCAAATAAGCTTACGCGATCGCGTCCCAATCTTCGCGATCGCGAAGAAGGTTTGAAGCACCAGAAATCAGCAGCTACCAGTAGTGCAAAAACATGAAGAAAAATAATCCGAAAACCATCTGAAACATGCCCGAGCCCCTCGAGACCTCAACCAAATATACCAACAAGTCCTAAAATATCATACGAACTTAGTCGAGTCCTCAAATCACATCCAACAACACTAAAAACACGAATCATACCCCAATTCGAGCTACGCAGGCAGTTTGAGGCTACCTCAGGAAGGTATGCCTGTGACTCAGTACGATATGAGCTTTTCAGAGTTGGCTCATTATGTTGTTTTGTGGGTTACCACTGATAGGGAGAGGATTAGGAGGTTCATTTATGGCCTCACATATCAGTTGCGGTTGCTTATGACTAGGGATAGGTTATTTGGTGCTACTTTTGATGAGGTGGTTGACATTGATCGGCTGATAGAGATGTTCTATAGCCAGGAGCGTGGTGAGAGGCAGGCCAAGAGGCGTCAAGATTCGGGTGGTACACCTTCTTGGGGCAGTCCTACCACAGCAGGGGTCAACCTTATAGGCCCGCTCAGATGACTCGTCCAGCTCATCGTGGTGCATCAGCTAGCCACGGTTCTTACAGCGCCCACTCAGGCCAGTCTTCATTCAGTGAACTACTAGTGCAGAGTTCTTACCATGCCTTGTCCGTTCAGGTTTCTACAGGTAGTTCCTCGGGTTATCAGGAGAAGCAATTCCGTTAGAGGAGGGGTTGTTTCAAGCGTGGGGAATTGGATCATATCAAGAGAGATTGCCCTAGATTGTTGAGTTGGGATCGACAACAGAGTTCTCAACTAATGGTACTAGCACCAGCAGTTACAACACCTACCCATTCAGCTCGGGGTAAGGCCCAGGCAGCGCGAGGTTTCCCTAGAGGGGGAGGCCGATCAGGTGGAGGTCAGGCCCAATTTTATGCTATCCCTACAAGACCAGATGTTGTTGCTTGAGATGTAGTGATCACAGGTATTGTCTTAGTATGCCATAGGGATGCCTATGTATTATTTAACTCCGGTTCCACTTATTCGTATGCATCATCATATTTTGCTCATTATCTGGATATGTCCCGTGAGTCATTGCTATCTACGCCAATGGGTGATACATATTGACTTTGATATTAACTTGGTGCCCGGCACCCAACCCATTTCTATTCCTCTATACCGTATGGCACCAGCTGAGTTGAAGGAATTGAAGGAGCAACTTCAGGAACTTCTTGATAAGGGGTGCACCGGTTCTGTTTGTGAAGAAGAAGGATGGTACTATACGCATATGCATTGATTATAGGTAGTTGAACAAAGTTACAATAAAGAACAAGTATCTTTTGCCGCGCATTAATGGTCTATTTGACCAGCTTCAGGGAGTGATGGTGTTCTTTAAGATTGATTTGCGGTCTGGGTATCACCAGTTGAATATTCGGAACTCGAATATCCTTAAGATAATATTCAGGACCCATTATGGTCATTATTAGTTCCTTGTGATTTCTTTTGGGCTGACCAACACCCCAACAACATTCCTGCATCTAATAAACAATGAATTTCATTCTTATCTTGATTCGTTTGTCATAGTACTCATTAATGATATCCTGGTGTACTCTCGTAGCCAGGATGAGCATGCCCAACATTTGAGTATTGTATTGGAGTGGTTGAGGGAGCAGAAGCTTTATGCCAAGTGAGGGGATTGAAATCCAGAATATGAGACGGATCCCCGACATATTTTCGGAGCATGGATACATGGAACACTGGATGAACACCTGATAAACTAGGTGGCAAAGCAAGTTTATAAGCCACCTCTCCAATTTTCTTAAGTATCTCAAAAGGCCCAATATACCGAGGGCTCAATTTGCCCTTCTTTCCGAACCTCAACACACCCTTCATGGGTGAAATCTTGAGCAGAACCTTCTCCCCCACCATGCGAACAACATCACAAACCTTCCTGTCGGCATAACTCTTCTGTCTAGACTGTGTCGTGCGAAGTCGTTCCTGGATTACTTTGCCCTTCTCTAAAGGATCCTGAACCAAGTTAGTACTCAATAGCCTAGCCTCACCCGGCTCAAACCAACCCACTAGAGATTGGCAGTGTCTCCCATACAAAGCCTCATACGGAGCCATCTAAATACTCGAATGGTAGCTGTTATTGTAAGCAAACTCCGCGAGTGGCAGAAATGGATCCCAAGAACCCCAAAATCAATGACACAAGCACGTAACATATCCTACAATATCTGAATAGTGCGCTCAGGCTATCCGTCTGTCTGAGGGTCAAATGATGTACTCAACTGAACCTGTGTGCTGAAGCTACTTGGGAGATTGAGCAGGAGATGTAGAGCAAATATCCACACTTATTTGAGACTCCAGGTATTGTTCTAAACCCGTTCGAGGACGAACATTTGTTTAAGAGGGGGAGAATGTAACGACCCGACTGGTCGTTTTGAGTATTATAACCTCATTCCCCTATTTACTGCTCAATTTATGATTTATAGTTATTTTATGACTTACTGGGTTAGTGGGTTCGGGTTCAGAAGGAATTCAGAGTGAAATGAGACATTTAGTCTCATAATTAAAATTGTAATTTAAAAAAGTGAACCGGATATGGACCTATGGGTAAATGACCTCGGATTTGAATTTTGATAATTCCAATAGCTCCGTATGGTGATGTTAGGCTTAGGAGCGTCTCCTGAATATTATTTAGAGGTCCGAAGAGGAATTAAGCTTGAAATGCCGAAAGTTTAATTTTTGGGAAGTTTGACCGGGGGGTTGACTTTTTGATATCGGGGTCGGCATCCGATCCTGAAAATTTGAATACATTTGTTATGTCATTTATGACTTGTATGCCAAATTTGAGGTTAATCGGACATGAATTGATAGGTTCCGGAGTCATTTGTAGAAGCTAGAAATTTCAAAGTTCATTAGGCTTGAATTGGGGTGTAATTTATGGTTTTAGCATTGTTTGAGGTGATTTGAGGGTTCGACTAAGTCCGTATGATGTTTCGAGACTTGTTGGTATATTTGGTTGAGGTCGCGAGGGGCTCGAGAGAGTTTTGTATGGTTAACGGATCATTTTTGGCCTTGGTGAGATTGCGGATATCTGCTGATGCATTTTTTTGATTTTTTCTTCCGAGTGGGCCCTCGTGTTCGCGAAGAGTGTTCTCTGAGTGTGAGGTTTTGTTCTTCACTTCCCCGAAGGGGAGGACGCGAACGCGAAGGTATAGTCTGTGTGTGCATCGCGAACACGTGAGAGGTGTCGCGTTCGCGAAGAGGAGTGAGGCTATTGGGGACCCCCGGGTCCTTTTTCTACACGTTCGCGCGGTGGCAGTCGCGTTCGCGAAGGTCTGATCTGGTAAAGCTTCATGTTCGCAAAGCCACGGTCGCGTTCGTGAAGGGTTAAATTTGTGGGCAGTCGAGTTGTGCTTCACGAATGCGAGGGACCTGTCGCGTTTGCGAAGAAGAGAAGTCTGGACAAAGAGTTTAAGTTCAGAAAATGGGACTTTTGACGGATTTGAGCTCGGGAAGAGGCGATTTTCAGGAGTTTTTCAAGAAAAACAATGGGGTAAGTGTTCTTAACTAAATATTGGTTAAATTACCCGAATCCATGGTTGTTTGTATCATTTAATTGGTGAATTAAGTTGG